>CAUYON010032226.1:0-28975 GCA_963573935.1 Arctocebus calabarensis
TCTTTATATAGTGATCAAGGAAATGCCATGAAGGATATCTGTAACAGTATGATTAAAATATTTCTGAATGTATATGAATCGTGCCCTGTGATTGCACCAATGTACATAATTATGATTCAATAAAATTATTAAAAAAAAAAAACAAAACACATCTTTGTGTGGACCTTGGTTAAATACCTAAAAGTAGAATTGCTAAATGTTATGGTAAGTATATGTTTAGCTTTACTTAAACATTAGAAAAAAAATTGCCAAACTGCTCCCCGAAGTGGTTGTACCTAGAAATGTCTAAGGATTTCAGTTACTCCTTTTCTGGGCTTACTCTTAATATTATTAATTTAAAAATATTTTACCCATTCTAATGGGTCTGTGAGTATATACTAATTTTCATTTTACTAATGACTAAGATAAAAAATCTTTTTATTTTCTTATTTGCTATCTATATTCTTTTATAAATTTTTTGTTAAAATCTTTGACTAATTTTATTTTTTATTTAATTTTATTATTTTATTTTTGAGACAGAGTCTCACTATGTCACCCTCGGTAGAGTGCTATGGCATCACATCTCACAGCAACATCAACCTTGTGGGCTTAAGCGATTCTCTTGCCTCAGCCTCCCAAGTAGCTGGGACGACAGGCACCCGCCACAACAGCTGGCTATTTTTTGGTTGTAGTTGTCATTGTTTGGTAGGGCTGGCCCGGGTTCGAACCCGCAGGCTCTGGTGTATGTGGCTGGCACTCTAGCCACTGAGCAACAGGCGCTAAGCCAATCTTTGCCTAATTTAATTAAGTTGCTTGGATTTTCATTATTAAGTTTTAAGAGTTTTCTGTATATTTTGGATCAAGTCCTTAGCTGGATATGCTTACTATAAATATTTTTCATCAATTTGTGGCTGGAATTTCTTTTTATAATGGTGTGTCTCGTGGAGTGAAATATTTTAATTTCAAAGGTACCTTTTTTTGTCTTTTATGGTTTGTCCTTTTTTGTAAGAAATTTTCACCAAAGTCAAGGCTGCCAAGATTTTTTCCCTGTGTTTACTTTCAGCAGTTTTATAGTTTAGGGTTGGTTTTGTCAAAAGACAAAACCTCAGCAAATTGAGTTTAAAGATTTGTCTTTTATGACATACTAGTGATTCATGGGTTGAGCAACATCCCATCTATAGAATAGATAAGTGCCTATGGAGCTGAGGAGAGAAGTTTGGCTTTATAGGCAGAAAAGAGTTGAAGAAAGCAGATATAAGGAGCAAAAACTGCATCAGTGATTTCAAAATAACTGTCCTTACAGGTTTCCTTTCATGCCAGCTCTGTGAGCCGGGCCCCTTCTGATTGGCTGCTGTGGACCTCCTGGTTTGTTTGTTTGTTTTTTAACTGGTCCATTTTATTTTTTTATTTTTAAATTTTTTTTGGACTTCTGAGTATGTGTAACTTTATTCAGAAACAACAATCACATATTTTTAGACTGGTTTCATTTTTTTCTTTCTAAAGAAAATTATTCTAGAAAATATATCTTTGTATTGAATTTCAGTCCTGGGTTAGACTTTCTTCAATGGATTCATTTTACTTCCTTTAGTAATAATTATTCAAATATATCAGATTTTTCTGTGGTGTTAATAACATCATTAATTGTTTTGCTACAAAGTAAACTGTTTTCCATTGGAATTTTAAAGTTCAGTTTCATTTTATGGCATCGAGCAAGAGTGACTCCATTCTGTTTTGGTATATATTTTTGAAACCTAGTAAAGGAGCTCAGTCCAAAAGCTACCCATGTATTTCGTTTAACCATTCCCTGGTCAGTTTCAAACTAACTGTGTATGGCATGAGATAAGGGTGCTAGCTCATTTATTCACCACATTACTCTTCTGTTCCAACTCTATTCGTTGAAAAATTATCTTCTCTTTATTGAATTACTACCATATCTTGTTGAAAATTAAGGGTATGTGTGTGTCAATTTTGGACTCTTCTGTTCCATGTATCTATTTGTCTTTCCTTATGCAAACTATCACACTATCTTGATTATTGTAGCTTTATAATAAATCTTGAAATTAGAGAGTATAAGTTCTTCAATAGTATTATGTTTGAAAATTATTTTTACTATTTTTGGTTTTTTGAATTCCATATAAATTCTGTAATTGGTTTCTCAATTGTTAGCAAATAGCCTATGGGGCATTTGATTGGAATTGCAGTAAACTGATGGATCATTGCTGACTCATGGAAATATAATGCAGGTTAAAATGTGTAAGATCATATGTAGTTTAAATTTTTCTGGTAGCCACATAAAAGAGTTAAAAAACTGTGAAGTTGATGTTAATAATGAAAATATTAAAAATATTATCATTTCGACTTGTAATCAATATGAAAATATTGATGTGATATTTTACATTCCTTTTTGTTACTAAGTCATCAAAATCTAATGTGATATGACACTAACAGAACATCTTAATTCAATAGTCACATAAGAAGTTTCAATAACCTCCTGTGAGTAATGAATAGCACCATAATGGACAAAGCACCTGTAGGTACATTTGGGGAGAAGTGACAACTTAAAGGCATTTACCATTCCTACATATACGTAAAGGGAACTTTTTTTCTTTTTTATTAAATCATAGCTGTGTACATTAATGCAATCATGGGGTACAATGTGCTGGTTTCATGTACAATCTGAAATATTTTCATTAAACTGGCTAACATAGCCTTCATGGCATTTTCTTAGTTATTGTGTTAAGACATTTATATTCTACATTTAGTAAGTTTCATCTGTACCCTTTTAAGATGCACTGTAAGTTGTAAAGGGAATTTTTAAAAATGAATTTTTTATGTCTTATTTATTTTTTCTCAACTATTTTTGGTACACATATCTTGCACATAATTAGTTAAATTTATTCCTAAATATTTGATTTTTTTTGCTCTCAATAATGGTATATTTTTCAAATTTTAATTTTTAATTGTTCATTAAAGAAACACAATTGAATGTTACTTATTGCCCTGCTATCTGCAACTTATTAAATTAATATATTAGTTCTATTCCTTGGAAATTTCTACCTAAATAATTATTTCATTTATAAATAGAAACAGTTTTTTTTCTCTCATTCAATATGTCTTCTTTATCTAGCATTATTTCATTTGTTAGGACCTCTAGCATAACATTAAATGGAAGAGGAGTAGACATTCTTGTCTTGCTTCTGCTGTTAATGGGAGAACATTTAATCTTTTAAGGACATGGTTATCAATAACGCCTCCTTTTCAGGTTAAGGATTTTTTTTGTATTCCTTATCTCCTTAGTTTTATATTAGCATAGTCACTCTAGCTTCTGCATGCTGAAATAAGTGTTTGGTTCACATTTAAGGCAGGCTAGGCTAAGCTATAATGTATAGCAGGTTAAGTATTAAATGCATTTTCAACTTACAATATTTTCAAATTATGATAAGTTTTTTTGGATACAATGGGATCTAACCCCATTGTAAATAAAAAATCTTCTGTATTGAATCATTTGATATTGTTCATATGTCCTATAGATTTTCTTTACTATTTTTTGTTTATTTCTTTTTTTTCATTTCTGACTGGATAATTCCAAATGACCTGTTTCCAGACTCACCAAGTTTTTTCCAATTGAGCTGTTTAAACTTTCTATTGACGTTTTCAGTGCAATCATTATATTCCTTAGCTCTAGTATTTTGGTTTTGTTCTTTTCATCTTTTTGTTAAACTTCTCGTTCTGTTCATGTGTTATTTTCCTGGTATTGCCTATGTTTTCTTATATCTACATTGGGCTTTTAAAAAATGATTATTATGAATTATTGATCAAGCTTTTTGTAGAGATCCACTTATCTGAGGTCAGTTACTAGAGATTTGTTTCTTTGTTGTGTCATTTTTCCTAATTCTTTGTGTTCTTTGTGGCTTTACCTCTTCTAGTCTTTGTGCACTAGCCTTGGCAGAGAACAAGCAGTGAGCCTGTCTGAGGATTCTGGAGGCCCCTCAAACAGGATGCACCTGCTCCATTTCTCAACCTCTCCTGAAGGAGGGGTCTTAGAATCGTGTGACTTTTAGATATCCTGAAGAGCCATGCTGGTGCTTAAAGTCACTTTTTCCTTTTTCCTGGAGCAATATCCCGTAATGCTTAGGTATTGGGTTCAAGCTTCATTTGTCTCTTTTTCTCCTAAATGAACCTTTTTATGGGTATGTATCTTTCTTTTACCCCAGAGTTCCATATCAAGTCCTAAGAGTCATCAGCCCCTTTTCCTTTTTCTTTTCTTTTTCTTTCTTTATCTTTTTTTTTTTCTTTTTTGCAGTTTTTGGCTGGGACTGAGTTTGCACTCACCACCTCCAGTATATGGGGCCGGTGCTCTACTCCTTCGAACCACAGGTACTGCCCCATCAGCCCTTTTTCTAGGGTAATGCACCAAGATCCCAAGAAGATGGATGCAAGCTCCCTCCTGATAGAACAGTTTCAGAGCTGTGTGCCTTCTCCCAATGCTGCAAAATTTAGCCAGCTGCTGAGATCTTTGCTGGCCACTGAGGCCTACCTTCCCTCTGAGAGCTCCATGCAATGTGGAGCACCAGCTGCCAAAGTCCGTTGGTTGGTTGACTGCTGGGGTCCGTGAGCAGACCAGTTGCAGGGGACCACATGCTGGCCAGCTAGCTAAAAGGTCCAAGGGCAAGTTGTTCAGATCATGTGACAGTTAATATGAGAACCTGCCCTTTTTTTTTGTTTCCTAGTTTTCCCCTAGGTTTTGAGTTCTGTTGATTCCCTCAGTGTTTTGGGTGAGGTAAGAGGCACGCCTGTTGCGAAGCTCTTCAAAAGACTGAGGAAGTTGTATGCTCAATTTACTCTCTTTTTCCTGTGTGGGAGAAATCGTGTGCTGAGGGAATATTTCTTGGCATTCACCTATGCCAGCTTGGGGCAGGGATGATGCAAGTAAAGTGAAACTGTTTCAGCTACCTTAGATTTTGTGCTCTGTTAGGGTACTGAAACTTGACATGTGCATTTGAGAACTCTCATAAAGGATTTTTATCCATGGACAGGTAAGTCAGTGCTTCTGTGGGAAATGAACACTGATACCTTCTATTCTACCATCTTCATGACATCACGTCTTCACCTTAATTCATGAAAGTTATTTCAACTGATTAGATAACTCTAGGATAACCTATCTTTCTCTCTTCTCAGTATTTTAACGATTCAATTCTTTCACAGTCTGGCTTTTACAATTTCTAATGAAACCTAGCTCAGAGTATAATCACAAGAGTTTGCTTAGGTAGCTCTGCCAATGTGAATTTCTGGACATGATAATTTTTTTTTTTTTTTGCAGTTTTTGGCTGGGGCTGGGTTTGAATCCACCACCTCAGGTATATGGGGCTGGCACCCTACTCCTTTGAGCCATAGGCACTGCTCTTGGACATGATAATTTTATATTGTGTGTTTTTCCCTAGGACATTAGTAACTTTCCCACTCTGTGGAATTCCATAAGATATGCATATTTATACTTCTTCTTATCAAAATTTAATCTCTGTAAGAGAAGTCTGATGGCCTTATTTATCTGTGTAGATTGTAAATCCCCAGTAAATGTTCTAAATTAATATTAATAATTTTCTTTGTACTCATTTTAAATAAGATATTTAAAACACCTAAATGGTTAGAACACTTTAGTTTTATCTGTCATAAGTGCCTAAAATAATGTATCTTAAATATTAATCATAGATACGAATTTTGACTACTTAGTACACCACAGGCACTATGAGAATCAGGTATGTATCATTATCTTTATTTTTCATATGAGAAAACAGAAGCTCAAGAGTTTACACGAATATCCCAAAGTCATACAGCTAGGATGTGGTAGATGAGCAGGATTCAGATGTCCTGGGAAAACCTCATGATCTGAGCATCTTCGTAAATGCGGCTTCCTCCTAAAGACAGATCTTTGGAAGCTGCTATTGCTTTATAACACTGCGTCGGTCGTGTGTGTTGAGTATCAAGCTTGCCTTTCTTTTAAACATTTTTAAGGCTTCTCAGAAAAATATAATTAAGCTTTTCAGATATTCTAGTGTATTTAAAACTATTACAGTTGCAAGTGACAAAAACTCAACTAAACTAACATCAGCAAATACGAGGAATTTATTATCTCATATAAACAATCTACAGCAAATGCAAGGGCGGCATTGTACTAGGAGATGACAGAGTTCATGAACTTTATCCAGTCAGGTTTTTTCCTTTCACTATTTCTTATCTCTGATTTTTTTCTGCTTAGCAGATTTTCCTATTTCAGTTTGGGAACATGGCTTTAAACCACTCCAGACTAAAAACTCATCTTTCTGTATAACTTGAGAGGCAAAAGAGAGATCTTGACAATTCCCTTTTAGATCTTACTGGGAAGTCCTCTGGCCCAGCTTGAGTCACCCATTTGGCGTTAACATGATCACTGTGGGTTTAGGAATGCAGCAAAAATTTGGGCTCAGTTTGAATTGGGGACTCACCCATCTTTTGGCTAGGGAAGTCACTAGAAACACATGGATGAGACGGAAAAGAAGAAATTTCCTAAAAAAAAAAAAAAAGAGAGAATATTGTTATTAGAAAAATGTAATGGGGGCAGGGTACTGGTTTAACAGAACAGCTTCTGTGCACTGTATCATGAAAGCATTTCTAGATGCTAGGATTTTTGTAGGTTCTTCTCTTTTCAAAAATTGAGGTTTAGGGGTAATGAAATGCTTAATTAAATGATTATCTACTTTCCCCTTAGACTTAGACATCTAGCTATATTACCACTGTGAGAAGTGGACTTAGAAGCACTTTTAATTGCATAGGCAAACCCACCATTCCCACAGAGTTAGAAAATCTGGCTCAGTTTGTTCATAAATGGTTACTTGGGACGAAGGCTACTTGAATAACAACAATCACATAACAGATAAACTACATGAGCCATATGTCACACATAAGCTACCTAGAGAAATGATTCTCAATTTGATATCAAGAATTTGCATTTTTTAAATGTCACAAGACCTTACCATGATACAAAATAATTTAATTCTTCACATAAAAACTCATATCATCCAAAGAATGCCAAGCTGCAGGTCAAAGAACATGTGACTTTGAGGACTGAACTCTCAATTTCAAATTCCTCTTTGATTCCTGGTAGGTTACACCATACTACAGAAAAGAGAGTGGCTGCATATGTTGTCAGACTTAATGGCAAAAGTTACATAGAATTGGCTAATTAAATAATAAGTGGATTCTGACTTATATTGAGGTGAATGTCAGAATTCATCCGTGTGAGTGTTATTTGACAGGGGTGATAAATCTTTTTCTCTGGGGTTGATATTTTCCAATACCCTTGTGTATCCTAGGGCATTTCAAAGTAATACACCAAAAGGCTAGATTAGCAGCAGTCGAATTTTCAACTCCACTGGTTTAAGTGGCCACTCTAATTAGCACGTATCTGGGATCTTTAAAGAGTTTAAGCTGTATTCATGCAAACTTAAAGGAAATGGAGGAGATAATAGTATGTCCATATCCTTCATATGATAGGGATGTTAATGGAGTTGGAATTGGGTAAGAAAACAGAATTCTTATTATATTAAGAGACTTTCTAAGGCAAAGGAAATTGGACACAGACTCTTCAGGGTTTACAATTCATTGTTAAAACTTCAGTGAAGTAAATTTCTACTAGTTAATGCAAACAGTAGAGATTGGGAGATCGTTGATTTAAGTAATAAATGGTACAAGAAGCAAACACAGAGAGGATTGCAGATTCACGGAGTTCTTCTGATTAGTTTCAGTTGTCCTTTTTTTTTCATCTATGACTTTGCTTCTGTCACTGCCTCTACTTTCTCTAGACCCTACTGCCTAAATCTGTTGTAGGAAATAGTAGACCACACACTAGCCTACCATAAGTGATATGATGTCCTTTATTTGTAATGCAAAATAACAAGAATAAGCAAATTTATTTATAAGGAAACAGAAATTAAAGGTAAAAGTAGTACAGTGTTCTTAGTACTGAGACCCCTCTACTCATATAGGCTTAGACTCTAAGAAGTTACAGGGAAAATATAACAAGGCTTATGAAGTCCAAGTTATGGAATCTGAGGAAACCTACTGACCTCATGATGTACAATGGAATCATACAAACACGAGGCAATTATATAAAGTTGAACATTCAGGAGTTTCACCAAACTTTATAATCTTGAAATCTCTTTCTCCACTGAAACAATTTTCACTTTGCCACCCAGTGTAGCCTTCTCATCATTAGCAAAGATTCAGGAAGAAAGCCTGCAAATGAACATTTCCATTTGGATGTGAATTTAGTGGCCTCATCTTCTGAAAACTTGCAGATGGTGACCTTTGATAGTTACAGCCAATCCACACTTAAAGGCTGCAGAACATCAGCATCGAGGGCCCAGTAATATCATTCAGATTGTATTTATTTTCCCTAATGTCAAGCACCAATAACTAAGTGGAATACCAAGAATATTTTGTTACTTTGCAGCTGATACATAAAGAACAGTAGTAATTATCATAAAATACATTATCTGTAAAGTTCGGGATGAGGGGCCAAAAGCTTTATTTAGAATGCAAGAATAGAGGGAAAGTCAAGCCAGAGCTATAAGGGGGACGTCACCTATTGACTGTAAGATCTTTGCCTGTGAACCTGGCACAAGGATTGCTGCACTCATTCACTGGGTATGCCTCAGTTTTTAGAGACTTTTTAAAACTTCTATCAAGAACTAAAGCTTAGTTTTTTAATTGTTGCTTTGTTTTTCTAAATGTGTTAAACTCTATCTTGGGAGCCATCAAAATATGCTTTAAGTTTCCCAATTATTAAAGAGTACAACAGAAAACAAAATGATTTCCTTGTAAATTTTATGAATAACAGTAGAAGCAACAAACAAAAGTTTTTGTGTTGACCACTGAGGATGAAGATGGACATATGCATCATATGCTTTGTGCATAAGGGATGCACAAATGTTGGTCATCCCTTAATGGGATCACAGTTAATTTTCAAATATCCTTTATAAAAGGAATTGTTTGAATAAATTAAATGAAAAACAAAAAAATTCACTGTCTACTTCTGAGTGGCAATTTTTACCTATTATAAATTACTGAGGTCTTAAATACTTTTCGTCATCTAGAATTACCTTCCTGAATGTGCCTTTAAAAACCCAAACCAATGACTAGCATCAACAAACTTACATATATAATAGTTCAACCCAGCTTGCTCATGGACTCTTAAGTTTCACAAAATGCTATACATTTTATAGTTTAATAATTTAAAACCAACTAAAAAAAGACCTTTTACCTTTTTTTGGCTTTTTTTATTTTGGAGACTGACTCTTACTCCATTGCTCAGGCTACCATTCAGGGGTATCATCATAGCTTAAAGCAACCACAGATTCCTGGGTTCAAACAATCCTCTAGCTATATCCTCCCAAGTAGTTAGGACTACAGGCATGCACGATCATGCCCAATTAATTTTTAAATTTTTTGGTAAAGATGAGGTTCTGCTATGTTGCTCAGGCTGGTCCCAATTCCTGGGCTCAAATGACCCCCCTGCCTTGGTCTCCCAAAGTGCTGTGATTACAGTGATTACAGGTGTGAGTCGCTGCACTCAGCTCCTTTTACATTTTAAAGGCCACACCTGTTAAAAATTTAAGCCAGTAAGGTGCTAATTCTTATAGACTATTTAAAGAAGAAGTAGATTCTTAAAAGCACCTAGGCAAAATTCAAGGAACAATTTGTATCTCTGTAAAGAACAGATTTATTACTCTGGGCATGGAATGATAATATGGTTACTATTACACTCCTGTAGAATTTGGATTTAAAGATATACAAAGCACCACTGTGTTTAAAAGTTTTGTAAGATATACTTAGTATGGAAAGATGTCTTCAAAATATGTACAGTATGATCTAAATTTTGGGGGCTGCATATATATATTTATAAAAGATATACATTGAATTATGAAGTTAGTGGTGGGCTTATAGATGAACATTAGCTGCTTCTTTATAATTTGCTGTTTTCCAAAATTTCCACGGAATATTATTACAATATTATGTCAAAAGTTATTCAGAATAAAAACACATTCACGAATTCTGAGTATGTGTGAGGTGACCAGCTCAATCACCTTGGGTAGAGTGCCATGGCATCATTGCTCCCAGCAACCTCAAATTCTTGGGCTCAAGCAATCCATGCCTCAGCCTCCCCAGCAACTGGGACTATAGGCGGTGGCCATGGCACCTTACTAATTTTTCTGTTTTTAGTAGAGACAGAGGTCTACTATTTCTCAAGCTGTTCTTGAACTCTGAGCTCAAGCAATCCAGCCTCAGCCTCCCAAAGTGCTAGGATTACAGGCATGAACCTCCATGCTGGACCTGATTCTAAATTTTAACAGGAAAAGATATAATCAGTTATTGCATCCTTGTCCCATACACTTCATAAGTTTTTTTAAAACACCAATTTTATTTCCTATTTGAGTTGCTTGCCAATACTTACAGTCTTACTATTTTTCTGCTTGTTGGTGACGCTATAAGGTAATACATTATGATTTGGAAGTTCACCTGTGGCTGAAAATTCCGGTACATGACTCATACCACATTTCTCTATGAACATAGGACACCTTGTTACACAAATTTCCCCAAATCGTGCATCAGCTGGTCACCTCACACATACTCAGAATTCGTGAATATTTTTATTCTGAATAACTTTTGATATAATATTGTAATAATATTCCGTGGAAATTTTGAAAAACAGCAAATTATAAAGAAGCAGCTAATGTTCATCTATAAGCCCACCACTAACTTCATAATTCAATGTATATCTTACCCATCTATCGCTGGTGAGGATCTTGCTATGTGAATGGTGACAAATGAGTGGCTGATGTACTACTATAGGGATAAGGATAAAAAACTGCTACAGGGTTAAAAATATTCACATGTTATTTGAGATAATTCCAAAATTATTGCTCTTATAAAGTTTTTGAGTTATGGGGAATATGTCTTTTATATTTTGATGTGGTTGGATGATCAATAGAATGTAGATTGGGGGAGAGTTGGAACATTAAGTCCTTGTTTATAATTTCAAAAGCTAGAGGAAAATATTTTTAATATAATTTTTTGAAGTGTGGGCAGTATCTTTGTGTGTGTGTGTGTGTGTAGTTTTTGGCTGGGGCCAGGTTTGAACCTGCTCTCTCTGGTCATGGGGCCGGTGCCCTACTCCCCGAGCCACAGGTGCTGCCAGGACAGTATCTTTTATAACATTTGTAAAACAAGTTCTGGGGAGCTTGCAACAAACTGTTTGTTGTCAATAACTGAAAAGTAAATTCCATTTAAGAACCACCAACTTTCTAAAATTCTCAGGAAATAAACAAAGCTTGAAGAAAATACACAGAAAATATTCAGAAGAAATTTTGTACTTTCTAGATTCCGTGTTTAGAATTAGTCTTCCCAGGTATAATATGCTTGTTTATTCATTGGTTAAAAGAAATAATTTTGTAATAGTAGAAAATTCAATTTATTGTTTTCCTGAAGCAAATAATGCTCATATCCATTTCTTTTAGGAACATGATGATTATATTAATTATATAAGGTAAATAAACAATTAAGATAACTACTTAAGAGTTACCTATACACACACATGATATTTCTATAAATCATGTCTTTTAATTTAAAACTCTAAGATATATTACAATATATAAAGCATAGTTGCAAGATATAATAAAACTGTTCATAAGAATTAAAAATTATTTTACATATATGTTTATTTTATATATATATACACACACATACATACACAGCATATCCATAAAGTTTGTGTGCAGTTTAAAATAGTTGTAAAATTAAAATTGCACACAAACTTTATGGATACCCTGTATACACTATTTCAAACTGACTGAGAAGAAGCTAAAATTCACCACTGTTGCCCGATATGTTTTCTTAACTCTGGTTCCGATAACTACCTTTCCTAAGTCAGCAGCTGCTAGGCTGGTAGGGAGAGGTTTGGGGAGATGCAACTCTAGAAGCCACAGCTCTTGCAGGTCTGGATGGAGAGAACATGTTGAAATTTTCCTCCCTGATGTGAAAGAAAAATAGCAGTGGGCCAGTTGCAAAGATGCTTGAAACAACAGGTTGAAAGAATATAGATTCTTATGAGCTTTTCCAGGGGGGTTGTTCAAACCTGATACTGAAGAAACTATAAGAGAATCTTATTAGGCACGTTGATGAGTTTTCTCTGCCTTGTAGAAAAGGTGGCTAGAAAACTTACCTTTGAAATTGATGGGTTACGGAGCGGAAAGACGTACTCCCATTGTCTGGTGACTTGCTGACTGGAGTCTGGTGACTTGCTGGCTGCTCTGAGCCAGCCCATAGGGGTGAGAAGCCACTGAGGTTACCAGCACTTTTACTATTGGCACTGCTGAACAGAGTCTAGTAGCTGGCTCAATCCTGGTGAATAGTCGAAGAAAAATATCTAACTCACATAAGGCAAACCAGAAGTTACAAAAAGAAAGAACTAGAAAAAAAGTAGAATGGCTGGAAGCAATAAGTGAAAGCTTAGATTTAAAAGATAAGCAAAAAGTAAAAAAAAAAAAATAAGGAAAAATCGCTAACCTAACTTTACACCTTAATGAACTAGGAAAAAACAGTAAACTAAAGCAAAAGCAGAACGGTTCCTTCCTCAACAGGATAAAAGGCAATATGGAAAATAGCTACTACACACATCATACCCATGATGACAAAATAAAAGCTTTTCCTCTAAAATCAGGAATGAGACAAGGGTGATTGCTTTTACCACTGCTATGGAAAATTATACTGGAAATGCTAGCCAGAGCAATTGGGCAAGGAAAAGAAATAAAAGTCATCCACATTGGAAAGGAAGAAGTAAAACTATCTCTGTTTCCAAATTACGTGATAGAAAATTCCAACAATCCACAAAAAAGCCACTGAAGCTAATGACAGATTCAGCAAAATTTTTGCATACAAGATTAATGCACAAAACTCAGTTGTGTTTCTAGACACCTCCAGTAAAAAATCTGAAAGAAAAATTAAGTAAAAAATTAAATCCATCGACAGCAGCATCCAAAGGAATACCCTAGATAAAATTGTTAAGGAGATTATGACGATTAATTTTATGTGCTGTCTTGACTGGGCTAAGGAATGCCCAGATAGCTAGCAAAACATTATCTCTGAATGTGTCTGGGAGGGTGTTTTCAAAACAGATTGGCATTTGAATTGGTAGACTAAGCAAAGACAACCCTCACAAAAATTTATGGATATCATCTAATCCATTGATGGCTTGAAAAGAAGAAAAAGACTCTATATTTGTTCTGGGACAGCAATGTTCTCCTTCCCTCAGACGCCAGTGCATCTACTTCTCAGGCTTTCAGAGTCAGACTGGGACTTATGTCACCAGCCCTAGTCACTAGGACTTCAAATTTGAATTGGAACTGTACTGTCAGCTTTCCTGGGCTTCCAATTTGTGGACAGGCAGATCATGGGATTTCTTAGCCTCCATAATTGTGTGAGTCAATTCCATATAATAAATCTCTTTCTGTTTGTCTCTCTGTATGTATCCTATTGGTTTTGTTACTCTGGATAAACTTGACTATTATAAAGATTAAAGACTTGTACACTGAAAACTATAAAACATTGCTGAAAGAAATTTAAGAATAAATGGAAATACATTAGTTTTCATGATTAGAAAATTTAACATTGTTATATCATACTTTACACAGAAAGCTACATATTCAATGCTGTTCCTAACAAAATTTTAATGAGCTTTTTGAAGATATGAAAAGGCCAATTCTCAAATTAATATGGAATTGCAAGCATCCACTAATAGCCAAAAAAATCTAGAAAAAGAACAACTCAATGGATAGGCTTTTTAGAAGAATGAACTAAGATATCTTCCCTGATTATTTTTTAGTCAGTTAATAAACAGTGACTGCTTTCAAAACTTCCTGCAAAGCTACAAAGCTACAGTCGTAAAAACAGTATAGCACCGATGTAAGGATGCACATATAGACAAATGGAAAACGATTATGTGTTCAGGAACAAAGCCATATAACTATAGCTGATTGATCTTCAGGAGTCATGCCAAAAACATTTAGTGGCATGGTTGTCAACCTTGAAAATAGTCTCTTAAATAAATGTCAATTAGATTTCCACATGCAAAAGAATTAAATTTGATCTCTACTTCACACCATATACGAATATTAACTCAGAATAGATCAACAACCTAAATTAGGAGTTGAAACTAGAGAACTCTTAGGATACAACATGGGGGTAAATCTTTATGACTGTGTATTTAGCAATTTTAGATATGTCACCAAAAACATGAGCAACCAATTTTCATCAAAATTAAAAAACTTTTGTCTATCAAAGGACAATATCAAGCAAGTATGTTTGCAAATCATGTATCTGATATATAATAGTCCAAATGTAGAAACAGTCTAAAAGTTCCTCAAAAAATGAATAAAGGACAGATGCATACTACAATATGGGTGAATCTCAAAAACACTATGTTAAATGAAATATTCAGGAATAAAAGATCACCTATCATAAGATTCCAGTTACTTGAATATCCAGAATAGGTCAATCCAGAGATAGAATCAATTTTGGAGATTGCCAGGGACTGGGGGTGGGGGGTAGGGGGTTTGGAAAGTTATAGGGAGAAACTTCTAAATGGGTAAGAAGTTTTACTTTGGATTGACAAAATGTTTTGAAACTAGATAGGGATAGTTGTACAACATTGTAAATGTACTAATCGTTGCTTTTTTTGTTCACCTTGAAACAAATGATTTATTATTATGTTATGTGAATTTTACCTGCATAAGTTCTTAAACACAATATAAGCAGAGTATTTAAGGAGATTCCAATAAATTATAGTCACTTTATTTTCACCAAATTGGAACTAAGAAAAAAACCTCTAAGTTTTTGATTTTTTTTTTTTAATTTCAGATTAACGTGTGGGTACAAACAGATTTCACAGTTTACATTCGTAATGTTAAAGTCCAATTTGTAGGTGTGTCCCACACCCAGACAGTGTGTCATATACCCATGCAAGGTACCCACTGGGTGGGAATTTACCTAACCCCTTTTCCCTGGCCTTGCCCACTTGAATTCCATTGAGTTTTTTAATGTACTAGTTCCAATTTAGTGTTGGGTACATGTGATGTTTTTCCATTCTTGTGATTCTTCACTTAGGAGAATGGTCTCTAATTCTAAATAGATGGGTGCAAAATATACATAATCTCTATTTTGTGTAATGTCTGAAAAATATTCCATGGTATTAAGAATTTTAAAATTATAAAAAAATTGGTAAATAAATTGAATGAAACAATGGTGTCCATTAAAAGGCTGACAGTGACCTTGAAGATGAAGGGGTATAATATCTCAAAATAAAGATAGAAATGCCAAGGAGTGAGAAATCATGAGAGGGGAGAAAGGGGAACTGGGAGGAAGTATCAAAGGGACCCAATAGGTGGTCCAGAGGAAGAAAAAGGAACAGATGGAGGAGATTCAATAATTAATAAATGATAGAAGGAGATGAAACTGAAGAAAGACTTGAATTTTCACTTTGAAAATTCAGCTTCCAGGCAGGACTGAAAAAAGACATACATATAAATTGGTCAAATTTTCAACTCTGAAGAGACAGAGAAAATTATGTAAGTTTGCACGCAGCAGAAGTTATGCAGAAAGAAGGCCCAGACTGCCGTGAGACTTGTCACTTACTGACACTACACAGTTCTGAAGCACTGCAGGACTGCAGCCAGTGTCCTGCACACAGTCAGGGGTGCTGTTCATTCCACTAAGTAAAGCAAAATGTTTGCAAAGGTTCAGAGAATATGTATTCGGCATACCCTATCTGAGGAAAACAAGCATGTTCTAACTAAAAAATGAGTCAGCACAGGCTTCAAAATAGGGGAAGATGAGATGAGAAAAAAGTGAGCAAAATTTATATCCGTATATAGGTACATGGTATATACACCCAATGTAAATTACAATGCATAAAAATTTATATTCTACACTTACCTTTAGGCTATTTTAAATGGCATTTATGTGGTTAATAAGAGAATGACCAGTAATGTGTGATTTAAGTATTAAAAATCAACTCCTAAAATAGAAAAAATAGATCATTTGGAAAAAAATCTAATTAGGAGAAATCAAAATACTAAATTACCTCAGCAAGGCCTAACAGTTGAAATGGGCTGGACTAGAGGAAGAGGCTGGGGAGTTAAAGCCAGCAAAGCTCTGAAAGGGGATGAGGAGGGAGAAGAACCCTGAAAGTTCTGGAAGAATGTCTGAAAGTCATGTATTACTGGGCGGAAGAGGAAATAGCAACCGTGATGGGGGAAGTAAGTTACATGTACTTTTCATATATGTTATATGAAATGTTAAAAGCTGTATATCATATTTGAAACAGAAATTATTAGGTTGAGTTAAAAATGAAATCCATTCTATATCGCTTACAAGGAACACAGTTAAAATCAAATATAAAACAAGTTGAAAATAAAGGAGAAGGCAAAGTAATTCTCAGCTAACACAAATAATCAGACAGCATACTAGCCACATTAACATCAAAGAGGGTAGTATTTACAAGCATTAAAGAGACAGGTACATTGGGAAATCATAAACAAGCTGAATTTAAGAAGATAGACTGTTGTAAAACCCTATGATCAGAACATGTAGCTGTTATATACAAAAGGGAGTTATAATTTGATTAAAATACCATAACTGAGAGAAAGAATACACTTTAATATTTGTAAATAATAAAGTTCTAATAGAGATCAAGGTCATTAAGGTCACTGTGTAATTTATCAATATGCTAAATCGCTTAGTTACATGTGTGTGTGAATTTATACCATTGGTTAGAGAATATATGTTTTGTATCTCTGTTGAATGTACATTAAATTTGATCATGTGCTTGGTCACAAAGACAGACATAAATCAAAGGCGGTAGGCATGATATAGGTCACAATTCCTTTTTTTTGAGACAGAGTCTCACTATGTCACCCTCAGTAGAGTGCTGTGGCAACATAGCTCACAGCAACGTCAAACTCTTGGGCTCCAGTGATTCTCTTGCTTCAGTCTCCCAAGTAGCTGGGACCATCGGTGCCTGCCACAATGCCCAGCTACTTTTTTGTTGTGGGTGTTTAGCTGGCCCGGCTGGCTTCAAACCCGCCACCCTCGGTGTATGTGGCTGGTGTCATAACCACTGTCCTATAGACACAATTTCTGATTATAATAAAATAAATTAGAAATCAATAAATTTTAAAATGATTAAAAAACTTTACTACATGAAAATTAAGGCACACACTCTTACACACTCTTTGGCTCTAAAAGGAAATCAAAACAATTACAAATTATCTTGAAAGTAAGAAGAAAAGAAGCCATACAAAATCAATGGAACACAATGAAAGATTTTTGACCTTGAAAAGCTTAATTATTAAACCAGTAAGAATAAAAAAAAATAGAAACTACTACTCATTGTAAGTAGAGTAGCATGAGGAAAATCCCCAAGATTTCCAGTGGAAGTTAACAAAGTGAAAAGTTGACTGTAAACAACAGAACACAATAATTATAAAATTAAAGCCAGAACAAATAAGGCCAAAAAGTGTTTTTCTTTTTCTTTTTTTTTTTTTTTAGAGATAGAGTTTCACTTTGTTTCCTTGGTAGAGTGCTGTAGCGTCACAGCTCACAGCAACCTCCAGCTCTTGGGTTTAGGCCATTCTCTTGCCTCAGCCTCCCAAGTAGCTGGAACTATAGGCGCCCTCCACAATGCCTGGCTGTTTTTGTTACAGTTTGGTCAGGGCTGGGTTCAAACTCACCACCCTCGGTATATCCTACTCACTGAGCCACAGGTGCCACCCCAAAAAGTGTTTTTCTTAAAAGAATAAGGAAATAAAGCCCTCTGCAACCTGGTTAAGAAAAAGAAGACAGAGAAATAGAATAAAATTAAAAAGATGGGGAGGATAACAATACATATCTGAAAGATATTAAAATGATAAAAAGGAATAAATACAATTTTCTTGTAACAAATTTGAAATTCTAGTATTTACCTGTCATCAATCTATCTCTCTAAGAAGGATCCAAACAGAAGTAACTAATAGATTTATAATCACAGAAGAGATAGGAGAGCAATTAAACCTTACCACTATAAAACATGCCAGTGCCAAATGGCTCTACGGCTAAACTCTATTTGATCTCTAATAAAAGACATTGAAATACTCTTTAAATTTTTCATTTCATTTTATAAGCCAAGCATTGAACTTAATCATAAGACTTGAACATGATAGTAAAGAAAAAACCCACAGACCAATTACACCTATGAATATGAATGCAAAAATTCAAAATAAAATAGCAACAACTAGAAGGCAGTAGATGTTCAAAGACAAATGTATCGTGTCCAACAAGAGTACATTCCAGAAATGCAAAGGCAGGACAATATTAGGAGGGCATAACAAAATTATTAATGAATTACTCAGCAAATTAAAGGCCAAAAAATGTCATGAGAGGTGCTAAAATGACATTTGATACCATTTAGCAGCAATCCCTAATAAAAATCCCAACTAATATAGAAATATAAATAAAAATATTTGGAAACAAATATTTTCCATTGTGTTTAAAGTCAGAAAACTGAGACAGATGCCTTTAGTACTGATTTGATACCAGCAACTCGAGGGACACAGGTAACTGAAATATTTTCACTTATTTCAGAATTAAAAATACATAAGAGGAAAAAGGGAAAAATAATTCCTCCAAGGTAAGGATGGCATGTACCATTCAGAGCCTTAACAGGATGTATTTCATGAACTAATGATACTCCTAACATACCAAGTTGTAGGATTCCATGACATTCTCCAAAACACTTTTTATAAGGTACAGATTTCATAAAAGGCTTAGTGTTAGAGTAATAATAAATGCTCTTTTAAAATAATTTGATATCTGAATGACCATGCTATATTTCCGTTTTCTTTCTTATTTTTTTGTTTGTTTTATTTTATTAAATCATAGCTATGTACATTAGTGAATCATAGGGTACATATGCTGGTTTCAGATACAATCTGAAATATTTTCACCCAACTATTTGACATAACCTTCATGGGATTTTCTTGGCTATTGTATGAAAACATTTGTATTCTGCATTTAGTAAGTTTCACCTGTACCCTTCTAAGATGCACAATGTGATCCCACCATTTACCCTCTCTCCACCCATCTTAACCACTTCCATACCCTTCCTTGCCCCTTTCCCCATATTCTTGTGCTATAATTGGGTTATAGCCTTCACATGAAAGCTTCAGAGTAGGGCTGAGTACACTGGATACTTTTTCTTCCATTCTTGAGATACTTTGCTAAGAAGAATGTGTTCCAGCTCCATCCATGTAACCATGAAAGAGGTAAAGTCTCTATCTTTCTTCAAGGCTACATAATATTCCATGGTATACATGTACCACAATTTATTAATCCACCCGTGGATCAATGGGCACTTGAGCTTCTTCCATAACTTAGCAATTATGAATTGAGCTGCAATAACATTCTGGTACAGATATCTTTGTTATAATGTGATTTTTGGTCTTCTGGGTATATACCAAGTAAAGGAATTATAGGATCAAATGGCAGGTCTATTTTTAGATCTCTGATTATTCTCCAAATGTCTTTCCAAAAGGAACATATTAGTTTGCATTCCCAACAGCAATGTAGAAGTGTTCCCTTTTCTCCACATCCACGCCAACATTTCTGGTTTTTGGATTTCGTCGTGACAGCTAATCTTACTGGAGTTAGATGATATCTCAAAGTAGTTCTGATTTGCATTTCTCTGATGAGTAAGGATGATGAGCATGTTTTCATGTGTCTGTAGGCCATGTGCCTGTCTTCTTCAGAGAAGTTCTCTTCAAGTCCCTTGCCCATCCTGAGATGGGATCACTTGCTCTTTTCTTGCTTATTCTTTTGAGTTCTCTGTGGAGTCTGGTTATTAAATCTTTGTTGGAGGCATAACCTGCAAATATTTTCTCCCATTCTGAGGGCTATCTGTTTGCTACACTTACTGTGTTCTTGGCTGTGCAGAAGCTTTTTAGCTTGATCAGGTCCCAGCAGTATATTTTTGATACTGCTTCAATTGCCTAGAGGGTCCTCTTCATAAAGTATTTGCCAAGGTGAATTCTTTCAAGAGTTTTCCCTGCACTTCCAGTGTTTTTATAGTTTCATGTCTTAGGTTTAAATTTTTAATCCAGTGTGAGTCTATCTTTGTTAGTGGTGAAAGGTGTGGGTTCAATTTCAGTCCTCTACAGGTCGCCAGCCAGTTCTCCCAGCACCATTTGTTAAATAGGGAGTCTTTTCCCCACTATTGTTTTTAATTGGCTTGTCGAAGATCAAATAGCGGTAAGTAGCTGGGTTCATATCTTGGTTCTCTATTCCATTCCAAACATCTACCTCTCTGTTTTTTTTGCCAGTACCATGCTATTTTGATCACTATCGACTTATAGTACAGTCTTAGATCTGGTAGTGTGATTCCTCCTGCTTTGTCTGTATTTCTAAGTAATGTCTTGGCTTTTACTATGGAGCTGGAGGAAATCAAGTTGCTCACATCTGTTAGAGTGTCTCTTATAAATTGAGGTGCATTCTGGTTGGGTGCATAAATATTAATAATTGAAATCTCATCATTTTGAGTATTAACAAATATGAAGTGTCCATCCTTATCTTTACTTACTTTGGTTGGTTTAAAGCCTATTGTATCTGTGAATAAGACTGCAACACCTGCTTTTTTCTGTTTTCCATTTGCCTGGAATATAGATGACCATCCCTTCACCTTGAGTCTATATTTATCTTTTAAAGTAAGATGAGATTCTTGTATGCAGCAGATATCTGGCCTGAGGTTTTGTATCCAGTCAGCCAACCTGTGCCTCTTTAAACAATTTAAACCATTTGCATTAACTGAGAATAATGATAAGCCTTCCAAAAGTCCAGTGGGCATTTTTGATCCTATCGCCATTGTGGAAGTTGGAATTTGAACAAAAGTTTCCGAGTGAGTTTACTTTTGTGGTGGAGGATTATGCTGGTCATTATAGAGGATAGATCTGAGAATATCCTGGAGAGCTGGTTTAGTTATGGCAAATTTCTTCAACATGTGCATGTCATTAAAGTGTTTAATTTCTCCATTGTAAATGAAACTCGGTTTGGCTGGATTTAGGATCCTGGGTTGCAAGTTATTTTGTTTTAGAAAATTAAAAGTCAATGACCATCCTCTTCTAGCTTGAAAGGTTTGAGCAGAGAGATCTGCAGTTATTCTAATGTTCTTTCCCTTGTAAGATATGGTTTTCTTGCATCTGGCTACTTTCAGAATCTTCTCCTGCATATTAACTTTAGTTAAGTTAATTATGATGTGCCTGGTGGATGTCTTATTCAGTTTGAGTCATGCTGGGGTTCTGAAACTGTCTGCTATCTGAATTTCAGAGTCTTTTGGCATGTCTGGAAAGTTGTCTTTTGTAATCTCAAGAAGGGAGTCTGTATCTTGTGAAGCCAGTTCATCGCTTTCAGGTATCCCTATAAGATGAATATTGAATTTCAATTTATCCCAGCGCTCTCTGAGAGAATGATTCATTTTTGCCTTCCTTTTATCTTCCGTTTTTGAGCATTTGGGAGTGTTCGAAAGCTCTGTCTTCAATGTCAGAAATCCTTTCTTCTGCTTGCTCCATTCTGTTACTGAGGAATTCTACTGTATTACTCAGATCTTTGAAGGCTGCTACTTCTTGTCTCAATGTGTCAAAATCTTTGTCATTTTGTCTTTGATTAGGTTGAATTCTTGAGACATCTTTGGGTTACTGTTTAAAATTCTAGTTCCATCTTTTCCTCCATTCTGTTGATCTTATTTGCTATCCAGATTCTAAATTCGATTTCTGACATCTCAGTCATTTGTTTATGCATGGGATCTTGTGCTGTGTCTGCCTTATAATTCCTTGGGGGAGTTGATCTACTCTGTTTATTCATATTGCCAGAGTTTTTCCTTTGATTCTGCCTCATGATTTTTTTTTGTTTTTTGGGGATCACTCTATTGTGGCTGGATATTTATAGGAAGTAACCTTGTGTAGCTCCTCTGGGGCTGCCCTAGACAGGGAGTGTTAGTTGTGGGAGCAACTCCGGAGTGGAGCGTGGTACACACAGATCCAGCAGGAAGGCTGGGGAAGGTGCACACAATTCTGGGACTATCTGGCGCCCAGTGACTTTGGCAAAGAGAGCCCATAGCTCCAGCAGTCTCTGGTCAGGCAGAGGGCTCCAAACAGAGGTATGGAGGGTGCCGGAGGGAGAGTGTGAGGTCACAGTGGCTTCCCGAGACCCTGGCCAGATGGGCAGTCCGGTGTGGAGGCAGGGAGGGTGGGGGGGAGGAGGACGCGGGTTGCACGGCTCCTGGAGCCCCTGGCAAGGGCAGCATTGGCCAGGAAGGGCTTGGGTGCCCAGGGGTTGTGCACGCTCGGCAGGCGGAGTCTCTGGTGGAGGGCAGTCCCACATACACAGGCGCCCAGCCCACTAAGGGGTTGCACACGCTTGGTGGAGTCTCTGGCTGCGTGGCCAGTTTAGGGGGGAAGATCAGTGCAGCCTCTGGAGTCTCTTGTGGGGCAAGGCACTTGGTCCCACCGACAAGGAAAGGGGACACTCCT
The DNA here is from genome assembly GCA_963573935.1 of Arctocebus calabarensis. Lineage (NCBI taxonomy): Eukaryota > Metazoa > Chordata > Mammalia > Primates > Lorisidae > Arctocebus > Arctocebus calabarensis. The sequence goes on from CAUYON010032226.1 coordinate 22,623, forward strand.
CAAGAACCTCCTCTCACAGTCTCTAGAGGATAGACTTCTGGTTCATTCGGTAAGGGGAGGAAGGGGGCACTGAAAATTTAGAATGGCAGGGAAAACTTTAATTCATTTTTTTCTGCCTAGCAAGAGAGTGTTCAGAGACATAGCAGGGTCTTTCAGGGGAAGCAGTCCTCACTTCCCACAGCACTCTCCTATGGGGTGAGACAAGAGGACCACAGTTCACTGCTTGTCTGTAAAAGATCTGAAGCTTTCTTTCTTGGAGTTGCAGCTTGCCTCAGCAGAGGTGGCCAGGAGTTCTCTCTTGGCTGGATTCCCAGTCTTCCGCTTAATTGGGCATTTTTTGGATGCTATCCTTCCCTTTGGGTAGGAGCCTCTTACACAAGCTGCTTCCAGTCAGCAACCTCAGCTGCCCATCCAGGCGCTGCTGGCTGTCAACCTAGTTTCTCCCTAAATGTCTCTGGTGTGTTATTCCCGACGTGGGGGGGTTGTTACGGGTTGGTCGCCAGGGGGTTTGGAAGCGGGGACTGCACCTTCAACGGAGCTGCAATCCTAACCCGCCATCTGGTGGCATTTTCCACACGCCAATGGTGCCGCTGCAGACTTGGTTCCCTCTTCTGGCTGTGGTGCTCATTACCTCGCTGATGGGACAAGCCTGCTTGGAAAGGGGAGGGAGCAGAGGCGTGAGCTGGGGGCAGAGGCGGGGGCACGGGCAAACCTATTTCCATTTTCTTAATGTTAAGGGTCCCGTAGAGCCAGTTTCAAGGGCACAGGATGAATGTAGCTGCACAGAGGCCCCACACTCTGAAGGGTCCCCTGATTAAAAGCACCCCATGCTTGGGGTTTAATTCTCTGTAGTCACTATCTTGAAAATCACAATTATTTTTTCACAGAATTTGCATTTTGGAAGTGAAATGCAACAGGATAATGCAGTATGCACAGTGTGGAGGGGAGGAGGGGCACTTGGATTCTGGACTCAGGTGTAGTCCCTTCCTCTGCTGCCTCTTACCAGTCCTCTACATCCTTCCCCTCCCTCTGGCTCCCCAGACCCTACCAAGTTTCCTTCTCCCTGCCCTTATCTGGAGATCACTATAGCCTTCTACTCAGCCTGGGTCTGAGTTTGGGACAAGAAGGGCTGGGCTGGGTGCTGGAACTCATGGCATCTGGGGGCAGAGTTTGGTAGCAGGCTGGCAATGCCACAGAGCCTTTCATCAACTCTGTTCAGTACTGAGTTCTACCTGGTCAAGGCAAATGTTGCAATCCTCAGTTTCTCCCATGTGCTGTGAGTTAGAACATCAGCCCAGTGGGAAAGAAAGATACCTGGCTTGACTTCTGCATCCCCACGAGGGGCATGTCATTTCTGTCTGGCTACTGGCTAGCTGTGGGCCCTGGGCTAGTGGACCCAAATTACGGTCTGGTTCTTGGGTGCCCCTGAGGGCTTGTGTTGACCGAGAATGTTGCCACACTCCAGAGAGAATGACATTAAAGAGCAAATTTAAAAAACCAAGGCAGGTGAAGAATGAGACACTGGGAACAAGAAAAATGTTTTTATTTCATTACATTTTTGGTACATTTTTTCTGCTTTTTGAACAAGGGACTTCACATTTCCACTTTGCACTTGGCTCCAGGAATTATGTGGCTGACCCTGGCATCAGGAAACTACAACACAGAGTATCTATAATTTATGATTGCAAACAGAGCATAGTCAAATTTCATCTTATTTGGGACCTTTGTTTTAGCCTGATTAGTCAGGTAATAAGGCTTTATTTTCAAGTTCATGGACTTGTAAAAATTTTATATCTTTCTTTTTAGGACAAAGAAAGACTATTTATGGCAAAGCTTCTGAATAAACCAAAGTATGTGTAGGTTCATAAGATTTGCAAGATTCCTGGTCCATATCAAATTATGTTTATTCTCTGTGATTCAAGGCCATGCACCATCTCAAAGGAGACTTTTGAATCAGAAAATTGAAAGAATTATACCTAAATATTGTAAAAGTTATCAGTACACAATCATTAACATACATTACTCTAAATGGTGAAAAGATAAAAATTAAAATCAGTAATAATGCCCACAATCATTATTATTTTCTATGTTTTGTGGGTCTTAGTGAATGTAGTAAATCAAAAAATGAGTCAAGGCTGGGGGTGGTGGCTCACGCCTATAATCCTGGCATTCTGTGAGGCAGAGGTGGGTAGATTGCTTGAGCTCAGGATTTCGAGACCAGCCTGAGAAAGAGTGAGACCCAATCTCTCCTCAAAACAGAAAAATTAGCCAGGTATTGTTGTGGATGCCTGTAGTCCCAGCTACTGAGGAGGCTGTGGCAAGAGGATCACCTGAGCTGAAGAGATTGAGGTTGCTGTGAGCTATGACTCTCTGTAGCCAGGGTACAGAGTGAGATTCTGTCTCAAAAAAAAGAAAAAATGAGTCAGAATAAAAATCTTAGTACATATGATACTTTAACATATGAAATTCTGTGAGGAAAGAGTACAAACAGTACATTTTTAATAAGTGGCACAATAGCCTAGACTACCCATTTGGAAGAAAATAATCATCCTTTACTTTTTATAAAATACGTAACATAATTCCAAATAAAGTAAAAAATTGAATATAAAAATGTAAATAATACAAATTTTATAAGAAAATTTAGTAGATGTTTTAATCAAGACAAGAACCCAAGAACCCTCATTCCATTAAACAAAAATAAGTACATGTTTAACCAAATAAATTACTTAAAAAGATACAAAAACCAAATTAAATAGACAAATGAGAAATGGTGAAAAAAAATTGCAAATTAAAGCTATATCTATAGCATTGTGTATACCAAATACTCTTCATAAACTATCAACAAAGTGGTTAAAAATAGAGAAATGGCCAAGGGTTATAAAGATAATTTACACAAAAGTATATTAAAAATTGTTAATAAATCAACGGACATATACTCAACGTCTTTAATGTTAAGAGAATGCAAAATGATGTAAGAATACGTTGTTACTTTATATGTATTTGAGAAAATTTACAGAGGTGACACATGTTGGTGTCTGGGACTCTGAAGAGAGGGTATTGTCAAACATCTCTGGTAGAAATAAGAATTATTTTGGGAAAAATTGTGTCAATAGCTATTAAAATTTATACTATCCCAGCCCTTTGGCTCTTAAATCCCATTCCTGTCAATCTATGTCATAGACATAAAAGCACTAGAATGAAAGTATACTGACATGAGAAAAAATGTCTATGTTAATGACCAAAATATGTAATGGCCAAAAAAAGTTTATTAAAAAAAGTCTTTCAATAGAAAAATGAATGAATAATTTCTGAGCATTATACATGTATTATCCAATACATATAGTTATTATAAACAGTGATTCAGGCCAACATCAGTTTATTTAGTGGGATTTCTGTAATATATATGAGAAAGAAGATGCGGGGTATATGAAGCAACCACAATTTGAAAATCTGAAAGCTGAAATGCTCCAAAATCTAAAAATTTTTGGGTGACAACATGATATCACAAGCAGAAAATACTATACCTGATCTCATGTGATGGGTTCTATCAAAATTTTGTTTCATGTACAAAATTATTAAAATATTTTATAAAATTAGAAGCCTGTTTACAGGAGGCGGGGTAAGATGGTGGTTGAGACGGTCCTGTAGCCCATTCCCACAGGACACCAGGTGAGAGGGAGGGAGCTCTGGATCTCTCCCCGTGTGAATTTTTGGAGTGGATGGACAGCTGAAGATGTACAGTGAATTGGTAGATTGTTGTGTTTGAGGTGTAGTTCAAAATCACAGACTCTGCTATAGTCTTTTCCCCTGCCCAGTGGAGAAGCGGCAGCCAGCCCCTCCCACAGGGAAGACAGCAGTTGGCAACTTGCAAAACCGAATTGATACAAATTCCATTGAAGTATGGATTTCAGAGTTTGGCGACCAGAAAGGAGTGTTGCTTGGAGCTGTAGAGGACTGGGCAGCTCAAGCGAGAGACGAGGGGAAGGGACCCTGACGGGACACAGACATTTTGAAATCTCTGAAATGGTGAACACATTTTCCCCAGATCATTGAGAGTAATTGGTCCTACAGTGCCATCCCAGGTGGGGAATCTTGGTGAGGGCTGGCTGTGCAGGATGCACAGGGATCTGGGGTTTGGAGGAGAAACTCTGAGCTGTGGAAATGAGTGAACAGGGTCCCCGTGCACTTCAGCAGTGGAAAAAGCAGCAGTTCAAAGTGGCAGCAGCAGCCATCCGCGGCTGCGGAACCCCTCCCCCTCAGCCGCAAAAGTTGTGGTGAGCGGGTTCGCCATAGCCATTTGCAGACGCCAGTTTGAGAGAGAACAGGGGAGGGCAGAGTGGAGAGATTTATGACGTTCGGACCCTTATACCAAATTGGGAGGTTGGATGGGAGAGCCCTCTGGAGTAGAACACCCAAAGTAGGGCAACTTTTTAAACACAAACAGGCAGAGAAACTCCAAAAATGGCGACGGGCCTGTTAGAGTGGCTTCCATAGTAACAAAGTAAACTCTGAATCACATATAAGCCTGGGAACCACTCAGCACCATCTGTTGTCTGCAAAGTATATTGCATCAAAAATTTATTCCACTAAAGGTGACTTCTACCGCTTACACAAAGACGTGTATTTCTATATATATACAAGAATAATATTTCTGAGGTTGGTGTTTTTTTTTATATATCCTTTTCTCGGAGGAGTCATTGATAAATAATTTTTTATTTTTCTTCTGTCTGTAGGTTATTTTTATTGTCTTCTAGTTTCAATTGTATTTTTCTTTTTCCTTTCTTCTGTTTTGTAACCCTTCTACAAACACTACTTTCTTTTTTCTCTCTCCCCTTCCTCTTCTTCCCTTCTTATAGATTCTAAGAGTGCTTACATCATTTTTTTAGAGGCTTTTTTCCTTTTTTCTCAAGTATTTTACAAGTATCATTTTTATAGTAGATTTTTTTTGTTTGTTTCATTATTTGTTGTGGTTGTTGTTTGGTTTTTTGGGTTTGTTCTGTTTTGTCTGTAGGTTTGTGTGTTTCTGACTGTTGGGTGCATCTGTGGGCTTGTATGCCTGGTAGCTCTCTTACTTGTGTACTAGCTCATTTGGTCTCAAAGTGATTGGAGTTGTAAATGTTTTCCTTGCCACCTTGACCCTTCAGTCTTCCCCCTCCCCTGGTCTGGAAATCTAGAAGTTCATCTCCTCCAGAATCCAGATTGTCTGTATTTCTTAGCTAGGACTGAGCATTGCATAGATGGTGGCTGTACTGCTTTGCTGTTCCGGTGAATCCAGTAACTGTACAGGAAGACATAGAGGGAAAGGGGACTGTCCTGGCCCAAAGATAAAGAGTATCTCAGCAGCAGACAGAGGCTAGGGTTCTCACACTGCAAGTGGAGGCCCAGAAGCTGCTGAAGTGCATGAACCTAAGAGGAGGCACCTTCTACCCAACTTCAGCATTAGTAGAGTGATCCTGCTGCGGTCTAACTTTGGACAGTCATCTCCCCCATCTCTGTGGCCTTACAGAGGGAGCCATACCTCGCCCTATAAGGATTCCAATACTGCAAAACAGCAGCAACAAAGGTGCCCTGGCCTAGGGAGAAATTCTTTTGCTGTTTGGATATCCTCAGGTTTGGACCGAACTCAGGTGGAACTTTCTTCAGCTCCATTGAGCACCTGAGGCAGACAGAAACCAGCCTCCCCTGCTGGATGGTGGAAGACTGTGATAACCTCGAGGAGGAGGCAATGACCTCATTTTGACTCCGGCAGGTGCATTTACCTATTTGTTTTTTGGGCAGAACAGGGACACAGAGACTGGGTTAGCAAAGTCTACCAGAGAGACTACCAGAGACTGGGGTGACCAAAATTCAGTGGTGAAAGACTACCAAGGTGAGGTAAGAGGCACCATTCCCTAGGCTCTAAAACTCCTACTGGACAGGCATTTCTTACTCCTTGGAACACTGAAGTTGCTCAAATCTCACTCGAGCTGCCAATATCCCCTAACATCTAGTTGCTGGAGCCCTCCTAAACTTTCCAGCCAGAGTGTGGGGGGCTATTGGGGACAATTGGTCTGGAACTCTTGAACCATACAAATTATCCGAGAATCCTCCAAGGTGGGTCCCAGGCTTTTCTGTAGTGGGAAGGTTTGATTGTCCTCTTATAAATACTACTGGTGGGGGAAAGAATGTCCTAGGTGCTTGTATTTCACTGAACCTGAGTCTGCACTCCAGGGTTACTGAAACACTAGGATTTAACAGAAATCAGCTGGATACAAGACAGAGCCACCTATCCCCACTACACTAAGTAGGCCTCTATAGTCACAGACTGTAGTACTGTACAGGTACTTTGCAAAATTGTAGAGGAAAAGCTGCAG
>CAUYON010032228.1:0-44595 GCA_963573935.1 Arctocebus calabarensis
CACAACCTGGCACAGAGTGGGAGGGACATTGCAGAGTGTGTTGGGGAGGTGGGGGCTGATGAACTCTAAAAACAAGCAGCCGCTGACATCAGGACAGCTGAGGACAGATCCCCAGGCAGTGAGGGGCCCTGGCTCCCAGAGCTAAGTGTTAGAGGAAGAGGCTGAGATCCCAAAGCAGCCTCCAACCAGCCATGGACCAGCAAGTTTCTTCGTCCATGACAAAGGGGACCCAGTTCTTGGTGAGCTGGGGGTCAAGCCACAGCAGGCAGGCAAGAAGTGGTGCCCCTGCATGAGGATCCAGTGGCCTCTGTCCAGTGCAGGTGGCATTTGGGAGGTGGGGGGCAGGACAGAGAAGCTTGGAACATCCCTAGGCCTTCAGCCTCTCCTCATAGAGGCTGCTCTGCTGCAGTGAATGGTCGGCAGCTTCTCATCCTCCCAGTTTGCTGGTGTATGAGGCAGCAGATGGAGGCCTGGCTGTCAGCATGTGAGACCCACAGCAGCCAGGCCAGGGCAGGCAGCGTCCTATGTACAGTTCACCACAGAGGAAGAATACAGTGGCTCAGCCAGAGGTCCTGCCCATGTCTGGAGCATGAACTCTACCTGGGAACCCAGGCAGAGCCAGCCCATGTCCATAGAAGAACGGCCCTACAAAGGCCCCTTGAACTGGTTCCCAGACAGGTGCTGCCGGATGGAGGGCTTGGAACTGGCAGCATCTCCCAGTTTTCTCCAGACCACCTAGGGAGAGAGGTGAGATGAGGTGTGAGTGGAGGGCTCACCCTAATCTACCCGCTTTCGTACTGTACAGAATCACCCATATGCCCAGAGCCATGGAGCCAGGAAGGGAAACTGAGGTCCTGGACACCTAGAGTCACTCAGACCAAGTCTTTGCACACCCACACTCACCGCACGCCTGCCATCCTGGGCAGGTCATTTGCTGGGGTGTGGCTCAGATTCAAAGCTGGGGGTGACGGGGTCTCCCCCATCCGTCCCACATAAGCCCCAGTTTAGACCTTGTGAAATCCCTGCCCTGCTATTCCCCCAAAGGTCCAAAGCAAGAGATGACAATGGTCAGGTGGGTCAGGGAAGAGGCTCTCCCTGGTCAGACCCAGAGACAGGACCATTTCTAGAAGCAAAGGCAGCTCCAGCCTCCCTGCTGGCAGGGCAGAGAGTTCCACCTGCACTCCCAGCTCCAAGCACCTCTAGCTCTGAACACCCCCTGCCCCACCAGCAACCACCAGGGGGCACCAGCAAGCTGTGGAGGGAGGGTGTGTGCAAGCACCTAGGGTAAACAAGACCAGTCCTGGAGAATGGAGCACAGGCTCTGTCCAGAACCCCAGTCATGGCACTCCATGGGATATGCAGAGACCAGGGCTCTCTGGGAGAGGCAGGGCAGTGGTGACAGGCCCAGGCTGCAAGGCCTCTAAGGCCTCCCCCAGCCTTCCAGGGCACCTGGCACTAGTGGAGTCTCACACAGGGAAGAGTGTGGCCATGCTGGGCAGCCCTAATCACATGCATAGTACCAGCCCCCTCCCCCTGGTAAGTGCCTCACGTTGCACATCTCGCGAACAATGGCCTTCTCCTTCTCACTCAGGTCCTCCTCACAGCTGTCCTGGAGCTGCCGGTCCAGGTTCTCATGTACCTCCAGGACCTGAAGGGAACAGGTCTCAGGGTCAGGGGCAAAGGCCACCAGCAGGCCCGGGGAGCTTCCCTGCTACTAAATGAAGCTGGAGGACCCCACTGCCAGGCCATGAGGACAGGGGCATGGGGAAAACCGAAGGGCAGGTCATCCCCTCACCTCACTGTGGACTCATACATGGGAAGCAGCAGCCCCAGCTCATGCTGGGAGAAGACAGGTTGGGTGGGCTCTTTACATCACTCCAACCCGGAGCCCACCAGCAGGGAGGAGCCAGCACTTGTGCATGTGGACAGCACAGGTGCAAACACGGCCATGTCCATGCACACCCTTGCATGACGTCCTTGTGCAGACACACTAGGAAGGACACAGGAGCGGGCACTATGCTCAGGTGTGGAGCTCCAGAGAAATCAGAGTCTTGCGGCCCTGCCTGCCTGAGCCTGGGTCCTGTGAGGGCAATGGCTGCCCAGAGAGAGGGCCTGGGAGTCCTTCCAGCCCCACTCTACCCCAGGCCTCACTTTCCCTAGCTGCAGTGGCTCCCTCACAGTGCTGCAGGCCACCATGGCCACACCATCCACACAGAGGGGCAGCCCACCACTGCCACTCAGATGCTCATGGATTCAGGAAATATGTGGTCACAGGTCCCACAGTCCAGCAGTGTTATCTGGCATCTGGGGGCTCCTGGAGAGCAGGTGATGGCCCTTACCTTCATGGCGTGCACAACAGCCTCAGGCTTCTGCCCTGCAGAACTGTAGCCAGCAGGGGATGGTGAGGGCAGCTCAGGAACAGGGCAGGCCGGGCCCTGTGGGAAGGAATAATACACCTCAGCTCACCCTCACTGGCTCCCAGGTGATAGGCAGCTCAAGGAGGTCCCTGATTCTGTGGGCCAGGGCCCAGCAGGAAGTGGGAACAGAGGGAAGGCAGATGCGAGGACTAGGCGCTCAAGGAGCCCCCAGCCCCCTCAAGACAGTCCCCTCTCCTCACACCACACCAGGTCTTCAGCAGATGGAATGGTCCCTTGCAGGGCAGAGATAAGAGAAGCCTTGGGCACCAATGTCCCTCAGGGTCCCCTGCAGCTGCCCACCCACGAGATCTAGCATGTTTTGCAAATAAAATACAGCCAGGGGGCAGTGCCTGTGGCTCAATGAGTAGGGCACCAGTTATACCCAGGGTGGCGGGTTCAAACTCAGACCCGGCCAAACTGCAACAAAAAAATAGCCAGGCGTTGTGGCAGGCACCTGTAGTCTCAGCTACTCAGGAGGCTGAGGCAAGAGAATCGCCTAAGCCCAGGAGTTGGAGGTTGCAGTGAGCTGTATGACGCCATGGCACTCTACCGAGGGTGATAAAGTGAGACTCTGTCTCTACAAAAAAAAAGAGTACAGCCAGGGAGGAAAGAGATTCTAATCACATAGCAATGTCTGTGTGACATGGGAATGTCTGGATTCAAACCCAGCTCAAACTGAAAAGTTCATCCCTTCCCACTCCAGCACTACTGGGGGCTGAGAACCCCCTCCTGGCCTGTCCCAGCCACCTGGGGGATGAACTGGCACCAGGCGCCCAGCTCCCACCTGAGGTCTGGGGTGGGGGCCCACCCTCTGGCAGAAGCTGAGAGTCTGCGCAGGGCAATGGGCTCAGCCCCACCCCAGCTTCCCTCTTGCAGGGTCCGGTGACCCTGGGGCAGGGTGCAAGCTTTCTGGGCTCAGGCTGCAATCAGGACCCTGGAGGACCAACAGGAACCAGGAAGTGATAAGTCACTGGAAGTGGGCTTGAGAGGAAACTGCAAGTGCCAAGACCAGGCAGAAAACACCAAGAGGCACCACAGAGATAAGCGAGTGGGGTCCAGAACATCTAGTAACTCCCACGCTGGCAACCTTGGGCTAACCTTGGAACTGAATCTACTTCTTCTTCAGCAAATGGGCCCTGGCGGCCTGGCAGATACAGTGAACTGGGATGGAACCCTGCCAGGCCAAGACCTACATCGCTGTGCCACCACACACTGCCCAGGCTGGGCTATTCAGCCACACACACGCGCACACACACACACACACACCCAGAGCCTAGAACCTTCCCGAGCCTGGCAGCAAATGCTTTGCGTTCTCACCATGTGCCAAGGCCTGGACCTGCTCCTAGGGCCTCATGGGCTGACCAGCTCATGGGGGCATACAGACTCCCTAGCCTCCCTGAGATTAAGGGGGTACCAGACCTCTGCCATATCTGGAGGCCCCACAACCATGGGATCCAGTTTCAGGGGCCTACGCAAAGTCTCTCATGCAGGGAAATCAAACAGGAACCCAGGAATGCTTCCTGGGCGGCATCAGGAGGCACCCAAACTGTGGCAGGAAGCTGCGCTCCCCTCATCCGCCAGCAAGGGGCGCCAGCCACACATGCACGGCCCTTGGAGGCCAGTGTGCCTGGCCCTGGCATCTTCCTGGAGTGTGTGCACTCCTCCCTGACCATGTGTCAGCTGGAGTCTGGTACCCCTGGCCTCATGCCCCTACCTGTACTGGCCCCTTGACTGCTGGACTGTGTTGCTGAAGCACAGGCAGGAGGGAGGCAGGAGCAGCAGGATGAGGTGTGCCCCCAGCCCTTTCCTGGCCACCTCACTGGGCCTCAGTGGTGCCAGTGAGGGCATGGTCTGGGTCCTATAAATGACACCATCAACTGCACAATACATATATATATAAGGATTGGTGAAAGCCAGGGCTGTCTCCTCAAGGGCGTTCCCCAGAAACAGCTGCACTAGAACTCTATGTCCTCTTCTGCCCCTTGGACCACACACTGCAAGAGCCCAGTGGCACTTCCTACTCACTGAGCGCCCACTTTGGAACCTGCCCACTGAGTGTTTATAATGGCCCTCTGTGCAGATGCTATCTTTTCACAGGCCCATTTTACAGATGAGGAGAGTAGTGAGGCTAACAGAATGGTTGCCCCAGACCAACAGCTTGAACAAACTGGAGCTGGGCCTCAAACCCAAGTCTGTGGAACTCCAGAGCTGGTGCCAAAAGTGGGAGACCGGTATATACCCAAGAGAACTGAAAACAAACCAAACAACCACAAAATAGACATCTACAAGTATTCATAGCCACACTCTCAACCACAGCCAAAAAATGGAAACAACCCAAACACCCATAAATAGATAAATAGGTGAACAACGTGGTCAGTCTACACAAAGGAATATTATTCAGCCATAAAAAGCAATGGAGACGGATGCAGGCTAGACATTATGAACCTTGAAAACGTGATAGAACCCAGACACAAAAGGCCACATATGGTATGATTCTATATATACAAAATGTCTAGAATATAAACTGTCCATGAAAACAGAAAGTAGACTGGTGGCTGCTGGTAGCTGGGAGAAGGGGGAATAGGGGTGACTGCTGATAGGTACAGGGTTTCTTTCTCCGGGGGTGATGACAATGTGCTGTTGTGATGATTGCCAACTCTGTGAACTTACTTTTTGCGCCACTCAATTGTGTGCTCAACTGACCCAAATAAAGGTGGTGAGAAGAGCTTCCCCAAGGGGCCTGTCAATTGCCAGAAGCCTGGACCCTCCTGTAGATGGTTAGTAAGTATAAACCTTTTACCCTGCTAGGGGCCAGACTGGGCTTCTGATCTGGCTAGCCGGGGGTGGCAGGTGGGGACAGCCAGCTGGGCAAGGAAGGGTGCCCGTGTGCAGAGCTACCTGATGGCTGCCCCACCTACTCAGAGGCCTCCCACCAGCCACCCAAGCCCCTGCCTTCCTACCCCTCAGCTCATAACCCTGCCCCCAGTCTCATGGAACACAGAGCATATAGCCCTGTGATCGCCCCCATCCCAAATGCCCCATTGCCTTGCTGCCTCCCTTTCCAAGGTGGGTGACAGTTCCTCCTGGGTTGTGCAGGCTAGAACAAATGAGGTGAGGCACATGAGGTCCCCCATAAAATGTAGGGGGAGGGACTGTCCTCTCAGCACCGAGAGGCCCTTGCTGCTCACAACCAGCAAGGCCTAGGAGCCAGAAGGCTTCGCACAGCACTATTCAGCCTGCAGACCACTTAGAGGGTTTCAGGACACAGCACTCAAGACCTGCCAGCTGTCATCATTCCCCTCTACAGGTTGGATGAGGAGGAATGCATAAGGGCAGAGAGAATGCAGGCTGAGGACCCACCCACTGTGGGGTCATCAGCTGGCTTTTCAGAGCCCTTTAGCAAGGGGCAGTCAGAATCTCATTCAACAGGGCTCCTGACAAAATTTGGATTATCTGCCGTCAGTCGGCTTTGCTGACCATATAGGGAAGACAGCGACACTCCTGAAAAGGGCAAACAGCCAGCACCAAGGCCCAGTCAGGTTCTTCAGAGGGGCCCGAGGGCATCCTTGCTAGCCAGGAAGAGGACAGGAAGGGCTGCAGCACAAATACACCCAGCCCTGCAGACACCACCGCAGGAACAAGCAGTGCAGACTCAGTGTCTGCTGAGCACCATGCCAGGCTCTCCATGGGGCTGCTCACATGGGCCCCACAACGAGACAAGCGCCCTCACTGTCCTCAGGGAACAAATGGTAAGCCAAGCTGGCCTGAGGCCTCTCTGCAAGGAGGGTAGGTGGACCTGGCCTCCTCCATCTGCTCCCTCCTGTCTCTCATCTGTCCTCACACAGGAATGCCAGCACGTCTACCCACCAGCAGCAGCTCTGAGCTAGGCATCCACTGCCTCAGAGCTGGCTCCAGGCCACCCCTCCTACTCCCTCCAGGGCAGGTCAGAGCCCTAGTAAGGGCATGGAAGACAGCCCTGGAGGGTCTGCTGAGTTACAACAGTACATAATCTGCAAAGCTGTACCCCAATATCCAGGGCTAGCCAGGCATCCTGTCTCTACTATGCCCAAGGAGTGACACTAGCTAAAGAATTGCCTATGGGACAGTGGCTGGGCCTGGGTAGCCTCACATGCTGCCTCTGGGCACTGCCCCATGCTTTCAGCAGCAACCCCCCAACTTGGGGCTTCCCCTCTAAACACCACACTGGGCCCTCATTGAGGTCTTCCAGCGCTCCTTCCTGGGAAGGTGAGAATGGAAGATGGCAGGGGACAAGGGAGGCCACCACGGCCAAGCCCTGGCCCTGGCCTGCACCGTTAGCAGCCCAGAACGCAGAGCTGAGCTGAGACAGGGGCCCTAAACACTCAAGTCCAGGTGAGCCACTCACCTGAGCCTCACCCCTCTCATCTGAGAAAATCTGGGGTTCTTTGGTGGGAGGGCACTTACATTCTGCAGCGAGTCCTGGTAGGAAGGTGGCAGGGACGCAAGCTGGGACTCCGAGTGGTACGGGGAGAAGCCTTTCCGCAGCATCCGGAACTCCCCAGAGCCCGCCTAATGCAGGGGACAGAGAGGGAGGGGTGGTTAGACTCGGGGGCCTGGCTGAGAAAGCAAAGCTATCCCCAGGGCCTCATAGCCCTGGCCCCGGGGTCCTGGCTGTGGCTCCTCCCAGCAACCCAACCGGCTCAAAGGCTCAGCTTTGGAGGCCCCTCCTCCACCTCCCCTCCCCTCCACAGGTTATCTGTCTTCCCTCTCTACCCACTCAAGTGCCAGCCCCAATGTTGGCTTTACATAAAGCCAGCCAATTGTTGAGTAATTGAATAAACAAGGGAATAAATGAAGGAGAGAAAATGAATGAGCGAGTGGCTTTCCCACCGTTCCTGCCTGGCTCCTCATACCAGTATCCTTCCTGAGTATACTTAGGTCCCCACTCAGGTTGGCCCCTCACCAAGGCCTGGTCCCGCCAGACCCTGGAGCAATGTCCACAGGTGTAGCCTCCCCCCTTCCAGGCTCTGGGGTACCCTGCAGAAGGAAGCTCAGCATAGCTCACTCAGGTTACCTCCACCAACAGACAGGGAGCTCCCCAAAGCAGGCCCTGGCCATTGCCTCTCTGGATCCACAAGAAAGGATCCCTTTCTGGGATCAGGAGCCATAATGGATGCCCAGTATCCCAGTGTGTGGCAAGCAGGCTAGGCCTTAGGTCCTTCACCTGAGGGCAAAGCAAGCCCTCCCCTTGGAAGTTGGGCGGGGACCAGGAGCCCAACAATCTTATCAACAGGTCCCAGCAGAACCCCTCCTGGGTGGACACTGCCCAATCCAACACGCCCACTGACCTCCCTCCTTCTTCCAGCCCAGTAGAAAACACAGCCCTCCTCTCTGCATCACTCAGACAGGGGCAGTTTCTGGCCCAAACAGCCTTTTCTACATCAAAGGGAAGGAGAGAAAGCCCTAGAGCAGAATGTCCCATAAATCAACAAGCTGTTGAGTTACTCAAACTGTGGAAGCAGGGAGGCCTGGCAGGGGCAGGAGCAGGGCAGCAAAGGATGGGCAGCAGCCTCCTCTGGGGGTCCCTTTTCCCGCTCATTAGCCCCAGTCTCTCATGGGGGCCACCAGGTATCTTGCTCTCCCACCCCAATCAGACCTTGCAGCAGGCCCCCACCCCACCCCATCCCATACCACTAGCTGTGAGGTCTCAAGGGCTTGGTTGCAGGGGACACACAGTGTCCTGCAGGTGGTGAAAAGTAGGGTGAATGCTCACTTAATGAGGCTCCCATAGAGGCAGAGAGAAAATGGTCCCCAGGTTCAAAACCCTGGAGAGCCCAGCCCAAAGGGACACAGAGGGGGTCAGCTGGTCTGTACTTGCTCAAAGGCCACAGTAGGCACCAGGAGGCTGAGGGTATCAGGGAGGACATGGATGTGATCCAAGGTCAGGGGGCATGAGGGAGGCACAGAGAAGTAGGAGGGAGAGAGAAATGGGGACCCACCCTGCTTACAGCAGCCCCCAAGTATGGGGCTTCAGATGATCCACCCAGCATCATCCACAAAGAGGTCTCCCCAGAGAGGCCATGCGCACAGTCCTTTACCACAGAAAGGTCTTCCATGCCCTGATCACTCTCAGCCCCCACTGGCTTAATCCCAGTGTGTTATTCCTCCCTGACCCAGCCAGTGGTCTGATCAAGTGAAGCACCACCACCACCACTAGGTACCCAAAAGAAAAAGAGGCCATAGGCCTGCCCCACCCTGGCCCAGCACTCACTTGGCCCCACCACACGATGACTCCCACCTGAGCCACCTATGCCCACCTGGAGCTGTACGCAAGGCAAAAGTCCCAAAGGATTTTTCCTGGCCATGTCTCTGCAATAGACTAACTATAAAATCGTCTCCAACTAACCCGGACCCACGTGGGAGAGTATGACAAGACCCTTCGCTCATCCTCTGATGCTATTCTGTAGGAACCTCGGCAGTGCCTCAGCAAGGCTGGTGGGATAAAGTAAGGAGACTGGGTGTGAGGGGACCAGGGGTGCGCATGAGCACACCCACATACACACAAACAGGGACATCTACTTGGCCACAGAGCCCTCCTGCCTGCCAGCCCTTCCTATCCCTATCCACACACCCCTAGACTCTGTTTGGGCTTCAGCTGCTCTTCCCCCACCTCCTCTCTGGCCCTCCATCAAATGCGCTCCCAGGGAGCTCATGTGCTGTTACCAAACACACGGGTTTGCACTGCTGTTTCCTCCCCTCCCCCACAGACAATTTCCTTGGGAGGAGGTGTGTGTACATGGGGTTGGGGGAGGTTTTAATTAGCAGCATGCAATTCCCACCCCTTCCTTCGGTGAGCATCTATAAATATTTGCATATCCATAGAAGTTTATTAGTAAGCCACAAAGCCAAGCAGGGAAAATGCACACTCTCTCATTAAGGAGCAATGTGACTAATGACGCATCAAATGAGTAACCATGATTGCACTTAAATCCAAATTAAAAATCCTGCTATTTGCCATGCTGGCCCCTTTGCAGAATGAGATCCCCAGGTTTCCACCACTGAGGGGAAGCCCAAGATGAAACCGCCTCCTGGGTTTGGTCTGCACATCTAAGCAAGTCTGTAGCTGGGAAAGATGTCCGTCTTTCAAAGAGGGACACTGCTGCTCCCTAGAAGCCAACACATGCCCAAGGTCTCCTACGGTAGATCCCTGAGGACCCAGGAAGAAGGGATCTTGCACATAGAGCCAGCTGTGTGCCTGTTCAGAGTTGGAACAAGATCTCCCAATTCCTTAACACTATGGGTCCCAGCTCAGCAGATACTTAGGTGGCCCCTTCTACCCCATCCAGATAGGCATGGCGGCCCAGTCCTCATCGCCAGCTTGTGGGGCTTGTGAAGGGCAGCACAAAAGTCCTTCCAGGGCTAGGAGGGAAGGAGACGGTAGGGCTCTCCCTGCTCCACTGAGACCCCAGAGTTCAGGACACCCCTGGGCTCAGTCCACAACCTTCATGGACACATTGCCCCATTCAGGGCTACTTCAGACTCACTGTGTGAGCTCTGGTACTCCCTGAGCCTCTCTGGGCCTCTATGATGCTGTCAGAGGCACCTCCACAGCAGGGGCACCCAGTCCGCGGCCTTCCCACCTTCCCGCAGCTGCAGGGACCCATTTGGGGCCACTCTGGGATAGACCCTGGAAGCACCATCAGAGTGGTGTACTGAACAGAAAGGTGGGACATGGGGATAAAAGGCCATGTCCACACACAGCTCCTTGTTCAAGATGGGTAGGGGACGGCAGCAGTGGATAGGAGGTTAGGACTCTGCTCAAGGCAGCTACACACACCCCTCCCTCCTACTCCCAAAGGGCATTTGGGCCCCCAGATGTGCCATTTACTGCAGCAGTTATGTCTTAGAGACACACACACACAGCATTTGCTGTATATCAGGCACAGAATATGACAGATGAAGCAAGGGCTATGGGGAGGGGGGGAGGGCAGGCACTGACAGGGGCACCGTGTCCCACCTGGAAGCCTGACCCCAGGTAAGAACTCAAATCACTAGAGCCCCAGCTGGTATGTTCAGAGTGACCAGATGCAGGAGCCGCCTCTGAGGGAACCATCCCAAGTGACTCTGGACTTGTCCCTCTGCCCTTTGAAGTGGGATAGACAGGCATCTCACAGAGCACGGGCACCCTCCCTCTGGGGTCTCTGGAGCACCTGACAGGTGTGCGAGGGCACTCAGCATGTGGCATGGCACAGTGCAGCTCAGCTGGTGGGGCGGGGTGGTGGTGGCCAGCATCCAGAACCACAGATGATGGACAACACCACAGCCACATCCTCACCACCCCCTAAACTCAGGTCATGCCAATGACCCTGTCTGACTTGGAGAAGCCAGTCCCGTGCTGTCCAGGGTCAGGCTCCTTCCTGCTTCAGGATTTAAGGGATCCCTAATGAAGGGCTGGTTTTACTGCAGATGGAGAGGTTCGGTGTGCTGTCCACAGAGAAGAACCTACTTCTATCACCAGAGGGAGGGAAACATGGTAGGAAAATATCAAGGAACAAAAGCCCAGTGCAGCTATTGTAGGCACTAACACCAGCTCTGCTGTGGACTGTGCCAAGATGGTCTCCGGGCCATGTGATCACTCTGTCCCTCCAAAGCCAGGGTGGCACCAGGCTAAAGTGGGGCTCAGTTCACATTTCCTGCCAATCCCATCCCCACAGAACAGCTGACCTCCCAGGGCCTGGTAAGGCAGCAAGTGAGATACACAGGTAAGACCAGAGCCCAGTGACAACCCTGTCCCCAAAGCCTGGTGACCCCCTTTTTCTCCCTGTCCCTTCTCCTCCTGTGAGAAAACAATGTGGGAGGTCCCAGGGTAGTCAGTGAAGCATAATTAATGGTCCAGGGGCTGAATAGTAAACCTAAGGCCTTCATAGCCTGAAAAGCTTCAATCTCCATCCCAGAAATGCTAGAAAATGGCTCATCCCCCACTGGTAGGGCTGGGGTCCCACTTGGACTCAGAGGCTAGACTGCGTGCCCTTAGGAGACTTCTCCCACCAGGGAACCCAGTAGCTCCAAGGCAGCCGAGGCCACAAACCTGCCTGGGCTCCACTGTCCTGACACCATGGGGCACTCCAGGCAGGAACCTCACCAGACCTGGTTCTCCTTAGGGCAAGCAGGGGCTTTGATTCTACATGCCAGTCAGTCATGACTATGGGCCACTGGAGAAGGGATGCAGCCATGCCAGGCACTTTGAAATGACCTTGCTGGTATATGGTCCAAGCAACTGGACAGGTGTGGTTCACAGCTCAGCCCCCAGCCTGGGGCTGGCACACAGTCATGTTGCTCTCAAAGGGGGGTGCAACCCACCCTGGCAATGTCTACAGACATTTCTCATTTTTACAACTGAGGTGATGGGTGCGGACGCCTAGTGAGTAAGATCCAAGAAGGCTGCTCAACACCCAACAGTGCAGGGAATAGTCCCCACAGCCAAGAATTACCTGGCCACATGCTGTCGTGCTAAGGCTAGAAACACTGGGCCAGGCAGGGCAGGTTCGGGGGAGACCTCTGGGTGCATAGCGCACCAGGGCAGATACTAAGGTAGGCAGTCTCAGGCCTGGAGAAGGGGACAGACATGAAGCCATCCGAAGGCCTGAGGGCTGGCAGGAGAATGGCCACTGCCTTGCGGGCCTAGCGTCCTCGGTCTCAGGGCACAGCTGGCCATGCTGCTCCTCAGCCACAGGCCCTGTCCGGCAGGGGTCCAACCACAGCCCAGGGAGTCTCACCCACAGTAGTTCATGCCGGCCCACAAATGGTACAAGGCATTTAGAACACCACTCCAATCCCCAGCTGGTCAAGGACCTGCCCACTTTCTATGGGTAGCCACAGCCGGATAGGCCCTGGCCTCACCCCCACCACTAACTAGCGTGGTCTTGGCAAGCCTCTCCTCCTGTCACAAACTGCAGCTTCTCCCTGCAAAGTGGGGGTGACCATTGGACCTGCCAGCCACCTGAATCAGGAGTGTCCCGTTCCAGGTGGGAAAAAAAGGGTTTGCCGTGGGGTGCATGTGGGAGATGGTCCCTGCATGACTGCCTTGCTGCCATACAATAAAGCTGGAAATTAAGGCCAGCTCAGAGAGAGGGCAGATCCCAAGAAGAATCCAAAGGTGGGAACAGTGTACACTGAGGAGGAGGAAGAGCTCCCAGAAAGGATAGGAAGGTGCTGGAGAGGGGACACAGAGCATACAGCACCACATAGCACCACTGCACACAGGTCCCCATGGGGCAACACTACCTGGAGCCAGCTTCTCGGGTGGCCATAGGGACGGGGCAGCTGGAAGAAAGGAGAACAGCGTCACCAGCAAATGCCAACCACACCCATTGCCTCTACCCAAGCCCTTCCCTGGACACCAATTAGCCTAAAGCCTCCAGGACATCAACTGGTTCCCACTTCAATGGCTGTGGTGGGGGGTTGTCAAGGCGACTCCCATGAGCTCATGTTTTTAGAAACTGCAGATTCAAGGACTAATGGAGCATCTGCTACATGTTGGGCACTGGCACACTGGGCCCTGGAGGTGTTGGCCAAAGCTCATGCCAGAATTTAGCTGCCCCAAGTACCCTGTCACCCTCCCAGGGAAAAGCAGCCTTTCTGAGTGGCCTTGGAGTGAGGTGCACCGGCCTAGAGCACCCAAGATCACAGCCAGCTCTGAGAGGCCAGGTGGGGACACAGCTCCCATTTGGCCTGCTCTGGGTGAAGGCAACTTGCAAGGTCCCTCACAAGAGCTACCCAATAGTTACCAACTGAATTGACTTTCTTTTGTTTCCCTCTTTAATTTTTAAATTTAAATTTAAATTTTTAAGAGAATTCATGTGTAGGCCTTGTTTAAGAACAAAGAGGCTACCACTTTAGCAGAGGGTGCAGAGACTCCTTTCCAATTTGCATGTGGACCAGGCAGTAGAGGTGAACCATGTAGTTGATGTGTGCGACTAATATTATTTACCCACAGCTGGCACTGCTGCCCCGCACTCCCCGGGCAATATAATGCCCTAAATCCCATTTCTGCACCACCCAGGACCATAAGGCCTCTGACTGATGAGCTAACTCTAGGACCTGGTCACAATGGCCAGTGCTCTCTCCAAGGGTCTTCAGCAGCCCTCCGACTGTTCTAGTGAAGTGAACAGAGCTCACCTCATGAGGGACAGGCCGATGGGGGCACTAGCGGGTGCAGACATGCAAAATACAAATCCTCCCACCTTGCCTGGGTAAATCAGCAACTCACAGCCACTTTCTGGGCCTGTTCACTTGCACTTAAGTTGGGGTCAGGCAGAACCTCACAGAGGCTACTGGATGGTTCACAAAGCAAAGAGCTTGCCCAGGGCTTCCCAGCTGGTTAATGGCACTAGTGAGCCTTGAACTAGGCCTTCTGGCTCCAACATCCTGGGCATGGCCTCTTGGCCTAGCTGACTTTCACAAGATCTGGCTTTCAGTGGACACTCATTGAGCCTCTGGTGTCAGGGCATGGAGATGGGATCCTCAGTCTCTAGTCCTGCCCACAGAGCTCGACTGATCATCTGCTCAGAGGCCAGAAAGAGGCAGTTTCCTCCCTGGCCAAGGGAGAGGCTGGACCAACATTAAGGTTATGCTATGGAAGCACTGAAAATCTTCCAGAGACCTAAACAGAGGGTACAGGGACAGGCAGCCAATCCCAGATGCCATAGAGGCAGAACAGGGAGAACCTGTTAGCAGAGACTTTTAGCAAGTCAGCACCTCACAGAAGGTGCAGACAAGAACTGCCCACTGAGAACACTGCAAGGGCAGCCTTCCAGAGGTGCTCGGGGTCAGGATGGCCCCGTGCTCCTTGGGGACAAAGGAAACAACTGAGACATTGGCAATGGGCTGAGATGGTGGTGGATCATTCCTTGTTCCCTCAGTCTAGATGGGTTCAAAACTCAGACAATGGACCGGGCCCAAGCTGCCAGCCAAGGGGACACTGTCAGCCACCCTTGGCAAAATCCCAGGCTCTTGGGACCAGGAAAACATGGGCAGGGCAGGTACCACCTGGGAATGTTCCCAGCTGCCACATCATGTGTTGGGTTTCACCATCAGCTCTGTTTTATAGATAAGGAAACTGGTGCCAACTGATAAAGGGTTTTGCCTAAATCACACAGCATGTAAGTGCTGGGGCAGAGAATATTTGAGCCTATATTCCTCCAGGGCTCAAGCCCACCTTCTTATACCATCAGGCCAAACAACACCACTATTGTGGGTTGAATCATATTTCCCCCCAAAATTTATACGTTAAAGCCCTAACTACCAAGACTTCAGAATGTGACCTACTTGGCAGGCAGATTACCTTTGAAAAAGTAATCAGGTTAAAAGGAGGTCTTTAGGGTGGGCCCTATTCCAATGATTGGTGTCCTTCTAAAAAGCAGAAATGGGACGCAGTCACACAGAAGGAAGATGATGTGAAGACATAGGCAGAAGGCCACCATCTACAAGTTTCAGAGATAGGCCTCCAAAGAAACCAACCCTGCCAACACCTTGATCTTGGATTTCTAACCTCCAGAACTGTGGGCAATAAATCTCTGTTGTTTAAGCCCCCCACCCCCAGGTCGTAGAACTCTGGTATGACAGCCCTAGCAGACTAACACAGCGTCTATGTCAAGAAACCCTCCTCTGTCTGGGCCTCAGTTTCCCCATCTGTGTCTCAGCAGCTCTGCAGGACAGGACAGGACAGAGGAGAGGTGTACAGGGGTTGAGGAGGAGCAGGTGGGCTGGGGCCTCCAGAGAGAGAAAAAGGGAGGGAGAACACTACCAGGGCGTCTTGCTCTTTTGTAAAGCTGGCTTCTTGGCGCACAATGGAGGCTTCATTTATCAGCCCAGCAGGGGAGTGAACTGGAGGCCCCAGCGTCAATTACAACCGCCCCCACCTCAGTGTGGCTGGGCACAGAGAATCCACAAGAAAAATAATAACGTGTACAGAGTCTTGAGATGAATCATCGTGGAGGAAGCAGCTGTGTTGATGAAATTTTAAAGCCAACATGAGAAGGAAAATACGAATTGCAATACAGTAGTTTAGTCTGTGAACATGCTGGCACATTTTTAATTAAAGCTATTTTGGAGTTAAATAGAGGCCATGGTAAGGAGGGAGTAGTAGAGCGTGGGAATCCTGAGAGGCACTCTGCCCTCCCTCCCTAAACCCTTGTCACCTTTCCTTATCGTAAGAATAACATTCCTCTCTCCTGCTTTTCACAAATAGAAGATTCCCTGCTTTGTGCAGAGCTGGGGGTTTCTGTACAATTTGATTTTGCTGACAAGATTTAAATGCCAGGATCATAAAATCTCACACACCAGAACCCATGAGACTGAGGACAGCCTCCTACTCATAGCCATATCTCTTTGTTCAAGATTCCCAAATGTGGTCATATAGCCATCCAGCCATCTCTTGATTACTTCCAAAAATGGCACCCTCACTACCTGACCAAGTAGCCCTCCCTAGGGTTAAGCAGAACTTCCTTATTCAGAGCAAGAAACAGCCTCCCCTCTTGGCCTAGGAAACTGATAGAGGAGCGGCATGGACTCCCCAAGGCACATCCACCCAATTCAATTGTGCCAAGCTCTAGAGAAACAGATATGATAGCAGCCCAGGGACCAAGAGATCTCAGAGCAAGTGCTAGGCCCCTGAGGGTGGTCAGGGAGGGCTGTGGGCAGGAGAGCAGCCAGGAGGCAGACTAAGAAAACCCAATCTTCCCTGGGCCCCCCTAGAATGTGACTACTCTCATTGTGGGTTGAGCCCTGCCGCGGGCTCTCCCACCTTCTGGCATCCTCTGACAGCCCTTCTGTGCACATGAGTCTTGATGGCTAGGACAAGGGCAGTACTGGACTACAAGCCTCTTTCAGGCAGGCCCCTGCCTGGTTACCCCACATTCTCAGGGTCATGTACATAGTAGGTGGTCAATTACAGTTAGAGAGTATGTGCCCAGTTTGTAGATGTGTGTGTGTTGTAGATGAGCCAATACAGACCTGGGGAGAGAAAGTGGCTTGGGGATCCTCATAGAGCTGGTGGCAGGCAAGGTACCAATTGCTACCAGGAAACCCTGAGCATGCCAGGGAGGGCCTCTCTCACGCTCTCTCTCCATCTCTCTTCCTCCTGTATGGTTCACAGCCAGCAGCCCCTACATGCCCTCTGGTAACAGGGCCACAATCCCAAACATTTCTCTGGCTCTACCGATGCCACTAGTTCCTGGTGCCTTTGCTGACAGTGAAGTTCAGGAGCAGCCCCTCTGTTGTAGTGTGGGGACAGAGGCAGGAGTGTGTACAAGGGACCATAAAGCTACTCCTTTCTCGGGATGCTGGGTACAGCCCTGATACCACCCCTGCCGAAGAGACCCTGAACAAAACCCCCACTTGCTACAGAGTCCATACTAAAGAAGATGCTAGGGATGGAACCTGGGGGTCCTCCTCCCACAATGCACAACTATACACATGAGCTCACTTAGCTATCATAAGAGCAGCTCAGTTTCATGAGACTTGGTATGGGAAGAAAGCAATTTTCTACTAAAGAAATAAAACACACTGAGAACTTCTGCACTGGGTGGTCTAAGCCACACCCACCCTTGTCATATCTACCAATGAGTACGCAAAAGCAAGATGCTGTCCTTAAACCCCAGTCTAACCACCCAAAGATAGCAAGCCTGGGGCTGGATCCAGGTGACAACCAGCATCTGCCCAGCTGATGAGAGTCTGGTGCCTATACCAGATTAGCCTGGCCTAGGCATGGGCATAGGGGGGATGAGGATGAGGATGAGTGGATGGAATCTTGCTGCTGCCTCCAGGGGACAGGGCAGAGCAGTGCTGCAGAGGCAGGGGCCTAGGCAGAGCCACATTCCAGGCTCAGGCTCCCATCAACCCCATCCTCCCACAGACAGGCAAGGATCAGAGGACACGGCTACAGTGGGTGGAGGAGCATCTCTTGGGTGCCCCAGAAGAAAAGTGGGGGAAGGACTGCCTGCCCCACAGCTAGCATAGACACATTTTGATGGTCAGGGTCACACTTATCACTGGGGCATATCTTCCCAGTGTGATGATGAGGCCCAGGACAGCAGGGGTCAAAGGGTCAAGGACATGCCTGTTCTTGTGAAAAGAATACAGTCTGGCACTGGTATCAGGCCAGACTGTGGAAGAGACTTCGTGTGGAAAAAATATGGCAAATAGCACCCCATATTCAGAACCTGAGCTCTCAACCTGCCTCTCCATGGGAATAATGAAACAAAGGGCAGCCACATCAGGATAGATGCAGGAGGCCAGTGACCTGAGAGCCCAAGGTCTGGCCTCCAGAACGTGGTCCTGGCTTTATTCTGCAGAGCAGCCACCCACCTGCCAGGAGCTAGCCCTGCCCCCCATCACCACCACCACTCACTGGGTGGGGGCCTGCTCCAAAGGCCTCTGTGCCTCCACCAATACTTCTGGGGTCACCTCTGTCTGCACTTCCAAAGCCCACCTGACACCTTCGTAAGCAACCACAACCACCCTGTCAAGCCTGCATGGAGGGTCTGCGTCTAGGGAGGCCACCCCAAAGCCAGGCGAGACCCCAGCCTTCCTGCCCTGTCCATCCTGCAGAGCCAGCAGAATCATTGGGTCAAAGCCCTCCTGCCACACAACACCTCACATTAGTGTATAACATTACACCACTGGCCATGCCATGCAGTGCCCGGCTGGGCGCATGGGTGTGTGCGGCAGTCATGGGGGTGGAGGAGAGTGAGATGGAAGCCAAATGAAGGACATGCACCCAGCTAAGTCCCACCAGGCTGTGGGAACTGTCCCTGCAGCCCATGCAGGAGTAAGGTGTGGGGATGACCACAGCAGGGGATGTAACTCTGCTCAGGGCTGTGAGCCTTCCACCAGCCACCTGGTATACAGAGAGGGTACCTCGGGCTTCCTGAGCAGGGCAGTCGGCACCAAGCCCAGCTGGTCACCTAGCAACGGGGCAAGGCAGCTGAGCCATCCCTGGGGTTGGTTCCCAGAGAAACGCTTCGGGCATCTCAGGCGAGCAAGGACAGCAGGGGGGGCAGGCTGGGATTAAGCCAAGGATGGATGGTACAAGGGGTTGAAGGCTGGAGGCCTTAGCCAAACCAGCTGGGCCCAGCCTCGCCTCACTAGCCACCACACCAGCCCCCACCCACATCAGGGAAGGTCCTCGTCCCAGTGGTCACAGCTCCCCTGCATACCCCAGCCACACTCATGAGGCACAGCCACTGCTCATGTACAGCTCACATCTCACACTCCATCTCTAACCTGCCATGCCCCTGCTGACCAGCTCTGCACAGGGGTTACAGCTTCATCTGTCTGCCAGGCCTGGGAGGGAAGAGGAAGAGACCTTTGCCCAGAGAGGAATCAGCCAGCAAGTCTGGCATGGCAGAGATGCGGAAGTTTCCACATGAGTCTGCCCACCTCTCCTGCCTGGTTTTGCCTATTTGCTAGAGGGGCAAAGTAGTCCATTTCTTCATCTCCTGTGTATTACCTACCATCCCTGGGACAAGTCTAGCACCAACCCCTAAGTTGCTCACGGACTACGGAGGGCAGTCCACCTTGGGGAGAGGGGGGGCCAGAAGAAAGCCCCAGAAATGTCAGAGGCTGGATTAGGTCTGTGACCCCAGCTTTCCAGAAGGGGACTCAGGTGGCAATGGGTACAGATAGAAGGGCATGGGCCCTACAGGAAGCAAGCCTTGGGTAAGATGGGGCTAGTGTGGGCACCGCAGGCCTACCTGTGCGAGGAGCTTGTCACCCTCCAGCAGCTTCACTTTGGTCTCCAGCTGCCTGATGTACGTGGACGAGGAATCTGGAAGGACATGAGAGGAAGGGGCATGTTAGCCTCTAGCAGACTTGAGCTCCAGAGGACAGGGCCAC
Source organism: Arctocebus calabarensis (assembly GCA_963573935.1). Classification (NCBI taxonomy): domain Eukaryota; kingdom Metazoa; phylum Chordata; class Mammalia; order Primates; family Lorisidae; genus Arctocebus; species Arctocebus calabarensis. The sequence goes on from CAUYON010032228.1 coordinate 19,293, forward strand.
CCCTGCCCCAGCCCCTCAGGTCTGTGACCTCTGAGTGGGTTTTCTGGATCTGGAGAAAGGTGTAGAGGAGCTCTCTAAATTGCCCATCCTGGAGTCAACTCCTTCAGCTTCTGAGATGCTTCAGGCCCAAGAAACACTCTCATAGCCACTCAGCCCACTCCAGGGTCCAGGGTTCAGAAAGCCCCCTCCCATACACAGTGAGGAAACTGAGCCAAGCCAGCAGCTGGGGTTCATGCTACTCCTCACACCTGCAAATAGGTGAGCTGATCTCACCCCAGAAACTACTCACAGGCACGCATCACAGGTCAGGAGTCAGGGCAGGCCAGAACCCCAGCCAGATACTCCCATGGACTTCCCAGTCACATGGCCCCAGTTTCTGAATCAGGCCCAGGAAACCCAGCAGACCATCCTGGACAGACAAACCACCTCTGCAGGGTAAAAACCTACCCACCCTCACTACACTGACCCAGCTCTTCGATGACATCAGAAAAACAGGTGAAATCTCACCTCCATCCAGCCACTCACAGTTCTGGGCCTGCCTCCCACCCGGCAGGGAATCACTGTTGCAAAGGGCAGAGTGCTGACCAGGTCACTCCCTGTCAGCCCAGGCCAGGATGAAGGGCAGTCTGCCTCGGTGGAGGCCAAGGGCAACACAGGGCAGAGAAGGACCCACAGACAGGGTGGGAGGAGACAAAGGGGCAGCAAGGCCTGTCCTAACCCCACTGCAAGCCAGATAGCATGGGACACCTCCTAGGTAGCCACAAAGCCATGGGTAAGGACAGATCATCGTGCATATGACCAGAAATCCCATGGGCCAGGTTCTAGCCCTGGCCCTGTCCACCCCCACAGCTGGTCACTGTGCCCATGGGACATAACCATGCCCCAACAGGACACAGGGTCTTCCCAGACTCACAATGCTGACCTTTGGTCTCAGAAGGCACCAGGCATCAGACCCTTCTACCTAAGCCCCGCATCACCACCTCAAAAAACCCACAGGCTTTTAACATGCCTGGGTAGGCAAAGGGGGCTCAGGTGCTGCTGGGGATGAGCCAGGACCTCCAGGCCACCTGGGAGTAAGGAAGCATCTGTCTACCCCTAGCACACCATCAGCAAGACGCTTGAGGAGGATCCAGTCCCCAGCCTAGCATCTGGCCCGGCCACAGGCAGGAATGCGGCTACTCTGAGCCAGCCTGGCCCCAGTCACTGCTGGAGAACTGCACAAACCAGACCCTCCCTCCTCCTCCAATCCAAACACAGTCACCTCTCAGGAATGTGGAGACTTCTAGGGAGGAGAGAAGGGTGGTTCCCCAGCCAGGAAGGCCCGCCCACCCCTGCCCTCAGGGTGACCATAGCACCCCTCAAGCCTTACTACACCTGGCTCTAACCAAACAAGGTTCTAAGAGGCCAGTAACTTGTTCCAGCACATTTCAAGGGAGCAGGGAAATGGGATTTGACCCCATAGACCTCTCTGCTCCTACTCTGTGTGCCATGCCCTGGAGGCTGTTAAGAAGGGCTCTGGCCCTCACCACAGCTACATCACCAGAGCCTGCCCAGGCCCCTCCCTCCCTGGTCTCAGCGAAGTCAGCGTTCCTTCAACACTGACAGGCAAATGCCATGCCAGCTCAGGCAAATGGACTGAGGGAAAAAGGCCTCAGTGTTCAGGGTGCACTGGGCCCTTAGGAGCCCAGGGGGACAGGGCACAGATTGGGCTCCCCAAACCTTCCATCCTGCTCTCATTCACAGAAGAATTCCCTGGAATATCAGCTAAAAGCAAAGACCAGGTAAACTCTTCCAGCTCCCTCATCCTTACTCAGCTAAGACAAGAAGACCTCAATGACTACCTGAACCTAGGGGGGGTGGGAAGGATCCAGTACCCCATATAGGACAAGTGGCATCCCCTGCATCTGGCACCAGCCTTATAAAGAACAGGCAGCCACTGTCCCCATGTCCCAGAGGAGGCAGCCAGAAGAACAAAGGTCCCCACTCGCTGGTGGTGAGCCTTCTGGTCCCTCTCCCCACTATCCAGGCTACCCCTGGAGGTCAGTCCCCAGTACCCCACATTTCTGGCTACCCTGGGAGGATCTGGCAGCCCCCAACCTTGGAGAGGAACTAGCACAGGCTCACAGGAAGAGGCCACTCTCAGTCAGACCTCGGCTCAGCACTCTGCTACAGCCCCATCACCAGGTGTGGGCATAGCCCGAGCCTGAGGGGGACTCGTCTGCTGTGTGTGACTCATGGCCCAAGAAGGGTGCTAGCTTGGGCTCTGCCCTTGACAGCCACAGAACCATTCGGAAAGTGGCAGGCTCCCCACCCATCTCCTCTGCCCATCCCTGTGGGGTGAGCAAAGGCCTCTCAGCATGTCCCTTCCCAGGTAGAGCACAGTCTGAGTTAGGAACCCATGTGGGCATACATGCCTCAGCACTCTCCCTGGGGCCCTGCTCCTGCCTGAGCAGGCCATGCCCATAGATACAGCCACAGTCAAGCACCACCTCCCAGGATGGCAGTGAGGACAATGATGGGCCCCCACAAGTCACCAGCAACACCCCACCCCACGGCCAGCACCTAACCTCAGGGCCCACAGGCCACTGGGCCTCTCCATCAGGCCACGTGAGTGTACAAGGAATTGCCGTCACTAAGCCAATCGTTAGGGTTTACCCCAAACCCAAAGTGGCTATATAGAATAAAACACACTTCAGACCACCAGGGTTTATTGTTTTGTTTTGGGATTTTTTTTTTTTAACTTCAAAAGAACAATGTAATAGTCTTAAAAATATTTTAGACCATCCAGTAATTCCAACAAAATCTATTGTAAAGAATTAATTCTTATTATGAAAAACACAGACAGTTATCATGGCCAAAACTGGAAATAACTATCTGTCCAACAATAGCAGAGGATTCTACCCTGTCATCACTAAAATGATGTTTAGAAAGAGCCTCTCTCCTAAACAATATGAAATACACTTAAAATGCCAGTAGAAAGGACTGGACACAAAATTGTGTGGATAATGGCTGCTATGTTTAAAAACATGTGCGCATTAAAATAAATTCAGGGAAGAAGTACATAGAAACACTGACGGCGATGCTGCTCAAAAAAGGGAATGAGTGATCTTTTTAAAAGTTTATTACACAATTTCTTTTTTTTTTTTTTTTTTTTGGCCAGGGCTGGGTTTGAACCCGCCACCTCCGGCATATGGGACCGGCACCCTACTCCTTGAGCCACAGGTGCCACCTATTACACAATTTCTTATCAATTTTCAGATAATCTTACTTCTAGAGAACACAGAAACCCTTATTTCAGGGGGTAAAAAAGGAGAATGGGTTAAACTATTACACCTTCCCATCACACAGCCACTCACTGAAGTCACTGGTATTTTAAATCCACCAGTCCTGACCCCAACCCAACATCCAGTTCCCCTAACCAGGCTCTCTATATGGCCAGGGACCAAGTGCCAGGCATCCTGTTACCCCTAGTCAGGAGTAAGCTGTCTACAGAGAGGTGGACCTTGGAGGGGGAGGGGCTGAAAAATAGAAGACCCCAGGAGGAGCCTGGCACCCTGGGAGGACAGTCCTTCCCAGCAGCCTTGCAAGCAGCTTTGCAACTCGTGATCCTGCTGAGCGCCTGAGAGCCCCAGCCTCTTGCAGACAAGCGTGTAATTAAATTAATCCCAGGGTTTACAGTAATAAGGACTGGAGCCACCGGGGAGGGAGACATCATTTCCCGTCTTAGCTGCTCCTGGGCAAAACAAGGGAGGTGACCACAAAGAGACCATGGGCAGGCCAAGGTGCCCCTATGGATGGTCCCCAGACCCCTCCAGGGGCCCACGCTTCTGCCTGAGGGGAAGGGTTTCCCCTACAACATTCTTACATCCAGGAGCCAGACATTAGCACCTGCCTCACCCCTCCCTGTGGATCCTTCACTCCCCAGGGAGGGGGGAAGCCATGAAGCCCACAGTGGGCAAGAGCCACACAGCCAATGTCCACCAGGCCCTCCTCACTGGCATCATCCTGGCTCCCTCCTGGGAACCCTGAGTGACACCCTGTTGCTGACTACCAGGCTACTAGGCCTTCTCAGAAGCTGCAGGGCAGGGCTGGGTCCCATCATCCCACCCTACGCACCCCCATCTGACTTTCCTGATAAGACCATGTTGCACCCAGCATCTCTATGTCTAAATTGTAAGAACTGGGGGGACAAAAGCCATGTCCAGTGACCTCTATAAACTACCCCAGCCCCCACCACCTAGCGCAGCACCATATACACAGTAGGCCCTCAGAACAAGTCTGCAGCCCTAATACAAGCTCATTCTATAGGAGCTCTCAGCTACCAATTCCTGTAGGAGCACTCAGCACCCTGCAGCCAGTGGGGGATGGGGAGAAGAGATGCTGGACAAGGACCTGCAGAAGCCACAGGAGGCAGAATATCCAGGCCCTGGGTACGTGCTTCTCAGACCTGACGCAACAGCACCTGGCCCATTGCAGCCACCACTCCCTAGCTCCCAGGACCCAGCATCTCAGGCCTCAAGATGTGGCCTTGGAAGCTGGCAGAGGCCACAGTGCAGTTCAAGTGGGTTATGTGGAGTGTTTGGGTGATGAGCCTAGGAAGCCCACTAGGAGAGGAGGAGTGGAGAAGTGAGGCAGGGAAGGGAAAAAGTCTATGGAAGGGGCTCTGGGGACTCACCATGGGATGCTCTGTCCGGCACAGCACACCCAGAGGGTGAGCAGGAGCTCCCAGACAGAGCTGCAGGAGGCAGCAGGGGAGGCCACAGCGGACTAAGAAATGGCAAGTGCCCTGGGATCTAGGTTCACAGTGTCTGCTACAGAGCAGGACAAAGTGTGGCTTATCCTTTCTCCACAGGAGAAGGAGGCTGGTGGCTGCAGTGACACCAAGGGCTGCCTCTCCAGCTGCCGGCCCCCGTGGGTCCCCACCAGCCCCGCCTCTCTTCCAGCCCCCTCCCTGAGCAAGGCCCTACAGCAGGGCTTCCCTGCTCTTGTCACAGGCAGGCTTATGGCAGATCGTTAGCAGAAGACCCAGCCACACCGGGCCTCAGGTCTCATCCTTGGGGGCTCCCTGAGATAGACAGATGACATTTCCACTGCACTAGGCTGATGAGATCCCCTTCTCCTTCCACTTCATTAAGAGGGGTTGGCTGCAGCCTCAGGGCAGGAGGGCCTCATTAAACACAAGCCCCCTCTTTGTGGCTTCCTTCCCTCTCTGGCCTCAGAGGATGAAAGTAGCCCCTGAGAGCTCTCCTTCCCCTGAGTTGGTTTCTCATTTCTCCCTCTTCCTCCTCCCATCCCCAGGACTTACCCTGGCGGGGGCGGGTACAATACCTGCCCACACCTGGTGTTAAGGCGCACAACAGAAAGCCTATGTACAGGACACCTAAGACGTCTTGCGCTGGCATAAACCCTGCACGCGCGCGCACACACACACACAGAGCACGTCCTGGAAATCAGGCAGGGCAGGCCTGTGAGGCACCTCCCAGCCATCCACCCCCAGGGAGCCCCCTTAGCCTTTACCCATGTCTCCTGCTTCCCTCACACCATTTACCCACCATAGGAGGTACTGTCTCCTCCCCCGAAGCACAGAAACAAGGTGCAGACATCCACAGAACCACAAAACAAGGCAGGGCCAGGAGAACAAGGTCCCAGTGCTCTTGCCACCACCAACTGCAGGAAGCTTCAAGCATCAGGGACACAGACTTAGGCATGGTCACCCCAGAGAGACCCATTAATAACCACACACACTTCCTGAGCACCACCCACGTGCCTTATACACATTAGTCTTCACCACCCCTCCCCGTGAGGCAGGTGATCAGACATCCAGTTTGCAAGTGAAGAAACTGAGGCTCCAGGAGGGAAAGCGGCAGCTGCAGACCAGGGAGCTGCAGAAGATAGACTTCTTGGCAGGCACCAAGGTACAGCTGCCAGCCTCCTCTTCCCAGGCAGCCTTCCCCACTCCTGGCTTAGTTCCTCCCTGTGGTGCCCTGAGCTTGATGCCTGGGCAGCCATGGCCTGTATGCCAGGCTCGGAGGTGCATACTCCTGGCTACCCTGTGCATGAGAGCTTCCAGGTCTCCCCCACAAGGCCCAGGACACTCTGCTGCATGGGTTCACTAACACACACTCCTGGGTTGTCTAGCAGCGCCTGGAGATGGTCCCGTCTTCTCAAAAGACTTGCAGGATATTGCAACTCCAAGGCTGCTTACTCCCCAGACCCCAGCATTCCTAATGGGCAAATTCCAAAGGATGGAATTCTTGCAGAGCAGGTAATAAGAGTCCCCAAATCCAGGACCTGAAAGGACTGTGGAAGAGAGAAAGCAGAGGCTGCATGGTCTCTGCTTGGGCATACTCTGCTGGACAGAAGCCTCTGTCCAGATGGTTCTCAATATGGCTATGAGGAGGGCACAGGAAGCCTCTTACCTACCTCAGCACCACATGAGCTAACTCTGCTCCCCTCCCGTCATCATGAGGGGTCTATTATGTGGGCAGCAGAACCCTGTCTTACAGAGGAAAAGGGGGATGCTCAGAGTAGACAGAGGACCCTTGGCCACTGGAGAAGCTGCAGGAATAACATTTTGTCTACTAAAGGGCAGTGGAGGGAAGAGGTGCAGCTGCAGGTAAGGGGGCAGAGAGCCGAGTGCTGGCCAGGAGAAATCAGGGGTTCCTTCCTGAAGGAGGTGGCACTGGAGTTCAGCACTGAAGAGCAAACAGGACTCAGAGAGGCAGACAGTGCAGGTGGGGGAGATGGAAGGCAGGTCTGAGCTAGGGACACAGGTGGAACAAAGGCAGCAATGTGGGGCTGGGGCTGGGGCTGGGGCTGGGGTGGGTGAGTGAGGTGTGCAGGGGAACAGGCTGCAGGCAGAGGCAACACCCTCCCCTCCCCCATCTGTGGGACTGTGGGAGTGTGGGAGGGCAGCCCTCGAAGGACAGGCCACTAGCTCTGCCCTCCCACCAGGCCTCTATACCTCGTACACGGCCCACCTCCACCGGGACAAGGCGCTGCTCAAACGGCTATTCAAGGTGCAGCCCTAGTGTGGGTGGAAGCTGGGGATATGGGGTGCTGGGGTGGTGTGAAGGCTGCCTTGGACTCAGTCTCCAGCCTCCCTGCAGGGTGTGCAGAAGAAGCGGCCTTCGGATGCACAGAGTGTGCTGCTGAGGCGGTACCTGCTAGAGCTCACACATAGCTTCATCATCCCCCTGGTGAGGCCTGTGCATGGGGGATAAGGGGGACACAGTGGGGCTGTGGCACCAAGCTCACTCTGCTTCCCCCTAGGAGCACTACATGGCCAGCCTCATGCCCCTGCAGAAGAGCATCTCACCCTGGAAGGTGGGGGTCTAGGTGGGGGGCATGGGAGGGTGAATTCCCATCCCCATCTCAGAGGAGGGAAGATTGGGGACAGGTGTCCCCATGGAGCAGAGAGGGCTGGAGGCTACAGGTATATAGGAGCCACCACCACGGCCCAAGCCCATGGTACACCACAGGTCACAAAGTGTGCAAAACAGGGGCCCAAGGGAGGGGATCTGATAGGACCCCTGGAGAGGCCATCTTGGGATCTGCCTCAGGCAGTAGTGGCTGTGTGCCTGGGGTTGAGGCCCCATCTAGCTAAGGTGCAATGCTCGTGAGGCTGTGCCCCTCAAGTGCTGGCTTCCCTGGCCTGTCTCAGACCCCCCCCCAGATCCGCCCCTTCAGCCAGGATGACTTCCTACGTGGCTTAGAGCATGCAGGGCCCCAGCTCACCTGCATCCTCAAAGGCGACTGGCTGGGCCTCTACAGGTAGGTGGGCAGTAGGTGTGGGCTATCCATGCCGCCTGGCATTCAGGGTCAGCCCCACAGCCTCTGCCTCTTTGATAACCACAGGCAGTTTTTCAAGTCCCCTCATTTTGACGGCTGGTACCGGCAACGACATAGAGACATGACCCAGAAGCTGGAGGCACTGCACCTCGAGGCTATTTGTGAGGCGGTGAGGGGGGCTGGAGGTGGGGGACTGGGCCTAGCCCCAGGGCAGGGCTAGGGGCCTCAGTGACTGAGGACCTGCTCTTGGCCCTGACAGAACATTGAGAGCTGGATGAAGGACAAGTCTGAGGTAGAGGTTGTGGACCTGGTCCTGAAACTTCGGGAGAAACTGGTAAGATGCTTCCCACCCAGCCACCAGCATGGCCAGGAGGTGTGCCTGCCTTGACTGTTGCTGCCCCCTCAGGTGCGGGCACAGAGCCACCATCTCCCCGTGAAAGAGGCAACACTGCAGCGGGCTCAGCTGTACATAGAGATGGTCATCCACTCCCTGCCCAAGGACCTGCAGGCCGTCCTGTGCCCTCCCTAGGACAGGGCTGAGGTCTGGCTGAGCCTCTCTCCCCCAGTGGTGGTGGCCCCTGGCCAAGCACAAGACCCTAGACCTTGGCCCCCAGCCTGGGCTCCAGGCTCTTTTCCTGTACTACCATTGTCCCAGCAGTAAATGTGACATTTGGAACCACAGCCTGGCCCCTGACTACTGGGGAATTATGTGTTGGCAGAGACTCCCCACCTCCTGGTTCCCATCTGCTCAGGCCTTATATGTTGTGTTTGATGTATCCTTTAGCCCCAGCAGGCTGCCAGCCTAGGACAGAGGGAGGCAGCTGATAGAAAGGCCCCTCACACAGCCCACCGCCCCTCTTGCCTAGGGATGGGAGGGATATCTTGCCCGTGGTCATTGACATGAGAGGAGAAGCTGCTTTGCATAGGGAGGAGCTCTGCCCACCGCCCATGCTGCCCATCTGGGCCCTCTGCTTGCTCAGGGCTGTGGTTTCTTGGTGGTGGCGGGTGGGCAGGGGCAGTGTGGGCCCAGGACCCCTGCTGGCCCTTGGAGCATCCACAGCATTGTCCTAGATCCCACTCCCAAGATACCCTACCTGGCACCAACTCCATAGATCCCACCCTGGATCTGGACAGGCTCTCTAGTGGTCCCCTTGTTCCATCCACTCACCTGCAGCCTGACCTTGCCTCCATGGCTTCAGGAGTCTCAAGATGCCACTGAGCTCCTTAGTGAGAGATGAGAGTCCCTAAAAGGTGCCACCGCTGGATCATATGCTCCCCCTCGTGTGACACCTCCTAGCCTTAGACCCAGCAAGGTAGAGAGGGCTGTCATCACTCAGCATGTGGTGACAGCATTGTCAGGGCCTATGGGAGGGTGGACATTCAAGTGTGGACCCAGAGCTGCAGCCAGGTGCCAGCCCAGCATCACCCACTCTATGCCTGTTGGTAAGGTTGGCCACTCAGACCCTCAAATTCTTCATCTGAAAGAGCAGGCCCATGTGGATGCCTGTGGCAGGGCAGCTACTAAGAGGGCCATGGAGACTGGGCTCTGCAAGGCCTGGGCAGGACCTTGCCCATCTCCTTATGCCTAGGCCCTTGGTGGGGTGAACTTGCCCAGGGCTGGGGAAGGAGCTTTTCCTTTTTTTTCTGAAGCCCCCACCCAGTCCATAGATGGAACCCTCCTCAGTGGGGCTGTGACAAGTGTCATGGGTTTGTTGGTTCTCACTGATCCTCCTTAGACCACGTCCTCTAGTGAGACAGGGTAAATCCAGTGCTTGCTGACATCTTTCCACACAGGGCTTGGCTGAGTACTGGACAGAGAGGCCAGCTGTCCATATGTGCCAGACACTGTTCTTGGTACTTTGGTTTTTTTTTGTAGAGACAGAGTCTCACTTTATCACCCTGGGTAGAGTGCTGTGGCGCCACACTGCTCACAGCAACCTCCAGCTCTTGGGCTTAAGCGATTCTCTTGCCTCAGCCTCCCTAGTAGCTGGGACTACAGGTGCCCGCCAAAGCGCCCGGCTATTTTTTTGTTTTGCAGTTTGGCCGAGGCCGGGCTTGAACCCGCCACCTTCGGTATATGGGGCCGGCGCCCTACTCGCTGAGCCACAGGAGCCGCCCTGTTCTTGGTACTTTGTATACACGGCCTTGTCTACCCTGATTATGGCCTAGAGCAGCCTGTCACTGTCCCCATCACAGGCCCAGGAGAGAGTGATAGAGAGGGGTAGTTGGGTCAGACAGAGTGGAGGCAGATGGGTGTGGTTAACCTGTTGTTTGAAAAAGGGGTAAACTGGAGAACCAGGTGAGAATGGGGCCGAAGTGCAGTGCCAGTCTGCCCTGCCTGTTATGGGGGAGCTGACTTCCCTGCCAAGAGCAAGGTCTCTAGAAGGCTTTCCACAGATGCCACCACCTTGTCCAGCTGGAACACTGACCTGCACAGGATAGGGCTGAGGAGATCGCAGAGGTCCTGCAACTCACTGCTTTTGATCAGGACCCTTGATTAAAACCCACCCAGTGGTGGCTGGGCTTGAGCCCCCCTCAGACCTGCATGGCGAGATGTGGAAGCTGCTTATGATTGTGACCATAACTTGAGGAGCCTGTCCCAGAGTGACTCTAGTATGTGCTTCCCTATGCTGTTGGCTCCTGACCTGGCTTTCTGCAGTGGTAGCAGCAGGGGCCTGGGTCCCTCACCTACAGGGATAGGGCTGCAGGCTGGCCTGGCCACTATTGGTCCAAGAATGCATGACCAGGTTTCCCTGGACCCCCATCTTACCTAGAGGACTCTGGCAGGCATGGGTGGCATTCCCCACAGCAGACTCATCCTCCATACCACTGGGAGTAGGAGTGGGGGAGGACAACTGGCAGCATTCCAGGGCTGAGGGGCAGAAGCCGAAGGGAGCTTCCTGAGGGCCTGGGAAGGCCTGACGGGGCCTGTGCTAAAGAAGCAGGATGAGTGTCACAGCCCAGAGTAGATGGGGACCTGCTGGCTCCATCCGTCCCTCAGATGGCCCCTTGCTGCCCTAGTGTAAGGTCAGCTCTGAGTAAGGAGTGTCTGGGTCGTGCCCACCCCCAGGCCAGGGGCACACAGTAAAGAGGGAGGAAGAGTGGGGAGAGGGGGAGAGGGTCACCGCCCTGGGAAGAGGAGTGGGATGGGGCCAGGGAGGGCTTGGGCTGAGGATGAAGTTGCAAGTGGGGGCCTGCTTCAAGGGCAGGAAGGGTAGCTCCTCTCCTTCCAGCTTCCTGCCTTCTATTTAAAGGTTTCTTTTCAGTCTGGAATAGTGGCCTTCCCACATTTTTTGGTTTATTAAAGTGTCCTTTTGTGACACAGTGTCTGTTACTTCCTTTTTTTTTTTTTTTTTATAAAAGTAGGCAGCCCTATCAGACCATGGTAACTGAAATCCTCTGCGTGGAGGGCTGTGGTACAAGCCTAAGTGGGGAGTTGTGGGTTGGAAGAACTAACCAGTGACTGATCAGATTCTGCAATGCCTTCATCATCTGGCTAGGGCAGTTCTTGAGGCTTGGGGGAGGGGGGCAGGTTCCAGGGCAGGGTTGGGGGAGAGCAGAGGAGATGCCTAAGTGAGGATAGGATAAAGTAGACATGTCTGTAAGGAGGCAAAATCTGGGTGGAAGTTCCCTGGGAGGGAACATCGCTGTTTTGTGAGGGCTAGAGTTTGGGGAATGGTCTTGCATCTCAAGTCCTTCCTCAGAACCAAGGCATAAGGAGGGCTGGGAGGCCAGAAGTGGGACCAGCTCAAGCCTAGTAATTGAAACCCCAGAGGTGATGGGTCCTCAGGGGATCTGCAGGGGTCTAGAAAGGCCCATTCTTACTGGGGGCCAGGGACATACCATCAGGGCATTGTCAGTTGCCCTCTAACTTCAGGAGGTTGGGATGCTGAGACTCCTGGAAAAGGTCAAGGGCCAGCAGCCAACACTCACAAAACAGAGTGGCCAGTCTGTCCCTAGTCTGGGGGCTAGGGTCCAGGGCCCTGTCCCTTGTAAAACTTGGGGACCCTGAGGACTTTCCTCTGGCCTGCAGAAGCGCCTTCCTCTCAAGAGCCCTGAGCTTCCCTTCCACACCTCAGGTGGGGGGGAGAGTATTCCTGGGGTGGTGTCCAAGCCAAGGGGTACTCTGTGGGCACCAGTAACTCTGGGATAGCAGCCGGGTTGCTGCCAGCTGGGAACCGGAGTCTGAACTAGGGCAGAGCCAATAGGCATTGTGACTCGTCCAGGTGGCCGCTGAGCCAGGAGAGGTTGGGGACTCAGGGAATGCCAGCCCGGCCATCCTCTCTCCTTCCCCCTCCCCTGCTACAGTCCTCCCCGCCCTCCTCTCCTCTCCCCTGTTGGAGGCGGGGCTGGCAGCTCCCGCGCACTCCGGCCCCTCCTCGGCCACACAAAGGCCGGTCTCCATGGCAGCAGCGCGGGCCAGAGCGCAGCGCCGATTGCGGCCCAGGCGCCATCGAGCCTTGGCGGAGGACGCGCAGGTACGGGGCTTGGGTAATAGGGTGTGGGGGCGTCGCGCTGGTGGGGGACCTCACCGTCGGCGCTGCCGCGCCCCGGCCTGCTGCGCCCGGTCTTGGGACCTGAAGTGGCTGCCTCTCGGTGGACTCCGCCGGCCTGGGCCGCCGTCTGCCGGCGCGTCCGGCTGGGCCGGGCCGCTGCCGCCCGATGCTCCTCCCGTGAGCTGGCGACCCTGCGGCAAGTGGCGGAGGGGGGGTGGGGGGGAGGTCAGGGAGACGGCTTGGCGGGGCTGGGTGCCGCGTTCCTCTCGGGTTGTATGCGATCCAGACCCACCCTCCCCACCCATGTCCCACATTTCTTCAGCCAACGAGACCCCAGTTGTGCAAGAGCGCAGGGGTCCCCAGCCCCAGGCTAAGCCAGCACAGACACTGGCCTGGCCGAAGCTTTTCCCAGGGGGCCGGACACTTTTGGGCCTGGGCAGTGCCCACACCACCTGGGGCAGTGTTCTTGATGGTGGGGAATCAGCACTCAGGTCTTGGTGAAGCCCTATGGCTTCCTCCGAAGTCCTATGTGAGTCATTGGTGTTACTTGGATGGTCACCCTGAAACCCAGAAAGTCTTAGAACTTGGGGGTGGGGGTCGAGGAGGTGCTCACTGCTTGGGCTGGCCACCTCCACATGCCTCCTGCGGGAAGCTGTCCTGGATGGGCCCTTCCTCCCTCTGTGGTCAGGCTATTTGGCAGAATTTGGGGTCCTGCCTTCCCTATCTGGGAGTCTCAGCTCCTCCTCTGTGAGCTTCCTGCCACATCACTTGACTAGTCTTCCCAGCTCTTTGGAAAAGGAAGAAAAGTCTGTGCCCACTGTGGCCTGTGGCAGAGATCAGGACTGGGGTGAGTCTGAGCCCCAAATCCGGTCTAAGGTTCCAGGGCCTGGAGGGCTCTCTGGGCCCTTCGTCTGACTGCGGTGGAGTGCTTCCTTCAATGTCTAACTTGGGCTCTTGTGAGGCCATGAAGAGCAGCAAGTCTAGCGGCTTTATAGTTGCTCTGCAGGCACTCAGCAGGGCAGGAGAGTGCAGCTGCCCAGAATGGGGGCTCTGGGCCTGAGCCTACCCAGATATTGCCCTGTCAGGGAGGGGGCTAAACAACCAGTGGGTGGAGTCTCTCCCTCCTCCGCCCTAAGGTGAATGTCCCTAAGAGGTTAGGATAAGCACTGAAATTCCCAGAAAACACTGGAACCCTGGGGACCCCACCCTCAACCCTACACCTCTGGAGGGCTCCTCCCCCAGCTGAAGGGTAGGGGAGGCCTGAGGTCTGGCCAGGGGTTCCTTGCCCCAGTAGAGGAGGGAAGTTATTGAGAAAAACAAGGGTTTGGAATGTGAGTTCCCCCTCCCCCGCCGGCTGCCTGCCAAGAAGGAATTATTTTGGATTATCCAGCCGTGTCCAGCCACCCGAAGGGGGAGAGGGATCCACTTCCGGGGCTGTGAGTTGAGAGCCCCAGGAGGGAGGGACAGGCAAGTCCAGGCAGCTCCACCACCTCCTGAGGCAGCGGCTGCTCAGACCGGTTGGGGGCAGGGCTGGGTGGGAGGGGATGCGTCACCTTTGAGTTGGCTGAGGCCCCAGGGTTGGCCCCAGCAGGCCCCTGCCAAGACTGGAGTGGGCCCAAGCCCTCTAGAAGAGGCCACTGGACAGGAGGTGCTCTGGACCCACGCAGGGTTCCCCCTTTACTCCTAGAAGCCCTGTAGCATTTCCTCAAGGGCCTCTGAGGCCAGTGTCAGACCCAAGGTCAAGGATTTCAACTGGTCTGGCCTCTCTCTCTTTCCTCTCTTTCACACACACACACCCCTCAGCCCATTGAGTGAGGAGAGCTAAGCAGTCAGGGGATGGGTCTGGCTGACTGGGGAGGGGATCTGGGGTCTCGCTGACCAGGTAACTAAAGGACACCACCCCAAGTCAGATACTCAGATGTGGTGACTGTCAGCCTGTCCTGCAGCTGGGGAGACTGAGGCCAGAGATAAGTCCCTCTTCTGGGACACCGTCAGGCTTGTCCCCTGAGTCCAGGCCTGCAACTGCCTGAGACCATGTGCCCAGCAGCCTGCACGGGGACCATATCAGGAGGCAGAGCTGCACCTGGGGCCCAAGTGCGGGAAGCCAGGGGCTTGGCCCCAGCCCAGGCCAGTGGAGCAGAAGAGATTGGATTGGAAGGCGCTGGGGTGGGCTGGTAGCCTGGGGAGGGGTCCACATGGCACTTGTCCTGTCACTTATCTCATTCCTGAATCCTGGAACCAGAGCTGATGATCCCCCAGGGTGTTGGGTGTAGGCAGTGGGTGCACTGTTGTCCCTTTCCAAGATAGCCAGGCTGTTCTTGGGCCCAGGCCCTGGGCGTCAGAGGACTTTCTTCCTTGGAGCAGGATATAATCCTGCCTGCTGCAACCAGACCCCTGCCTCAGTCATGAGGTATTAAGGAGTAGTTTCTCTTCCTGTTGAGGCCTCCTGTACCCAGAGCCTGCCCTGGAAGTGGGTGCAGGACAAGGTGGTGAGCTGATCAAAACTTGAATCCAGTCCTGGCCAGTGAGGACACCCTTCTATGCAGGCTCACTGGGGGCTGTCTGGGCAGAGTCCCTCCCCTTGGGGTAGTGGCTGTTTGCCTTTAGGGTGGAGTCATGGGTGAGGCAGGGCTGGGTCTCTGACTAATTATCAGCTGAGAAGGGTGGGTATGTGGCTGTAGTTGGCTGGGGGGGTGCTGACTGTAAGGGGAGGAGCTTGGAGGTAGCTGCCCCTCACTGCCCTCCTCATTCCTGGCTTTCTGGTTCCTCTACCGTCTTCCTTTCTGTAGTTTCACATCCTCTAACACAGGCTCCTGCTTCTCCCTGCCCCTGAGATTGTGACCCCAGCCCCTTTCTGCTGCCTAGGGAAGGACACTGCCCCATCCTGGGCTCTCCCAGCCACAGGTGCAGTCCTAAGCTCCCAGTCAAGCAGAGCATGTAAAGGGACTGGCTGAGTCCCTGCCATCCTGTCCCCGGCACTGGCACTCACCCTAATGGGTCTTCCTTACTCTGTGGAATTCACGAGCCTGTGACAGTGATTGGACTCAGACCCTGGATGGAGTCAGAATGGCCAGGGTTGGCAAAGCAAACTGCTGGTGAAGTTACCTGCAAGTCTGCCCCACCCCACAGTCATGTCTGTGTCACAAGGAGGAGCCCAGGCTGGGGCCTGGAGCTGGGGTTCTTTTTCCCATCTCTATAGCCTCACATCTATGGCTCAGGCACCCCCCTCGCTGCCCCCTGGATTGGCCATTTCACACCTGAGCTGCTTGTTGTCCTGGTTCATCAGGCAAGGGGCAGTGCTCAACCTGAGCTAGGAGCACGGGTTCCTGGGGACAGGGCGAGGCTCAGTGGCCACACCCTCTCTTCCTCAGCCTCCCCTCATGGCTTCTGAAACCCAGTAGTTCCCCATTCTGATGCCAGATGAGTCCAGGCACAGGGCCTTGGAGTGGTGGAGGAAGGCTCTGTGAGTACAACCTGGATTCTGACCCCAGGTCTGCCATCAGCCTAGCAGCCTGTCCCAGGTCATATCAGGTCACATCAGGGTGCAGGAACCAGGCCCCTTGGGCACAGCTGCCACAGTTCCCATATGGGCTTTTGGTCAGATCTCTGTGCTCAGTGCTGTCCTGCTGGGCCCCTTCCTCAGCAAAAGCAACGCTTGATATCAGCCCTTGGAGAGCTCTCTGTGTGTCATCACAGCCTCCCAGGGGTGAGGCAGGGTGTCTGCCCCTGTGGCTGGGACATTCTGGTCTTGGGCTCTGTGCAGGGCTGAGCTCTTCCTAGGTGGCCCCCAGATGCTGGGTCTTGGCTCCAGAATGCCAAGCCAAGATGGGGGAGGTGGAGCTGGAGCTTGTGGTGCCTCCTCTGCAAGGTGGCTGTGACAGCTCAGAGGAAGCTCCCATGCTGTGCTTGGCCCTAAGATGGGTGCTGAGGGCTGGGGCATTTCCCAGGGGGCTTTACCTCAGGTAGCATGGGTGGCCTTGATAAGAAGGCATTCTGTGACTGGCACTGGGCTTGCCTGGGACCTTAGCTCGATCCTTACCTGGGTCCTCACTTTGAAACTAGGCGACTGCTGGCTCGACACCTATAACTCAGCAGCTGGGGCACCAGCCACATACTCCAAGGCTGCCAGGTTCAAACATAGCCCGGGCCTGCCAAACAACAGTGGCAACTACAACCAAAAAATAGCCAGGCATTGTGGTAGGTGCTTCTAGTCCCAGTTACTTGGGAGGCTGAGGCAAGAGAATCACTTAAGCCCAAGAGTTTGAGTTTGCTGTGAGCTATGATACTCTACTGAGGGCGACAAAGTGAGACTCTGTCTCAAAAAAAAAAAAAGAAGGCGGTGCCTGTGGTTTAGTGAGTAGGGTGCTGGCCCCATATACCGAGGGTGGCAAGTTCAAATCCAGCGCCGGTGGAACTGCAACAAAAAATAGCTGGGCATTGTGGTGGGCACCTGTGGTCCCAACTATTCGGGAGGTTGAGGCAAGAGAATTGCCTAAGCTCAGAAACTGGAGGTTGCAGTGAGCTGTGTGACACCACAGTACTCTACTGAGGGTGATAAAGTGAGACTCTGTCTCTACAAAAAAAAAAAAAAAAAAAGAAAGAAAGAAACTAGGCAAGTGGTGCAGGTCTGAGGATAGCCCAGACACGGTAGCGTGGTCCATCTTGGGGTGAATGGGGCCTGAACTACATAATTCAGAGGCCTTGAAGTGCATGGTGGCCATAGCTTGGCAGGATGGCGAGCGGATTAGTGTAGCCTAAGCCTTGCAGAGAGACCTTGTGGATAAATAAAAGGTAGGCGTTCTGGAGCCAAGACCCAGTGCTCGCTGGGGAAGATGATGGCTGCCTTTGGGGCAGGGGGAGGAGAGACCCCAGCCTCACCCACTTGGCCCCAGAGCCACCCTTCTCCTTCCCAGTGAGTGGGAGAAGCTATTTTAAGATGAGCTGAGTAAACTGACATGAGAGAGGGGCAGGTGGTGGGAGGGAGGGTTTCTAGCAGGGGCCCCTCCTCTTCAGCCTCAGAACTGCTCCCCCAGGACAGAGAAGTTAATGGGCTTGGCCTCCCCACCCACTCTTGGCATCAGGCCTGATTTGGGGACTGCCCTGAGAGATCTCAGGAGCCAGAAAGGGATTTTGGAATAGAGGGTGGGAATTCAGGGAGACCCAGGCAGACCTGCTCCTGTAGGCCCAGCCATTCTTCCTGGAGTTCCCCCAGTTCGCATCTAGACCTGGAGGCTCCAGTAGCCCCTGGCTGGACTCTGTGCGTCCTTGCTGACAGCTCCCCCATGGACTGAGCCAGCAACTGAGTGGACCTGGAGGAGGAAGCTGGGTGAGTGGCAGGGAGGCCAGGCAGCCCCCACACAGCTTCACCATACGGGCATCACCTCTTACTCTCCATCCTGCCCTGCTCTGAGCATTTCCTCATTGAGAAACCCAGGTTCCTCTGCCCACTGCCTACCCTCAGCCTGTACTGCAGACCCCTCATAGTACATTTACCCCACCTTCACCCACACAGTCCCCAAGTCTGGGGTCTTTCCCTTGAGCTCTTTGTCTCACCCTAGATTCTGGGTGCTGGGGTGAGACCCCTGTTGGCATGTGTATGAGTGGTGTCTGGCACACAAGCTTGGCACAATGCCCCAAGCTAATTGTGGGGTTCAGCTGTGATGGGGGAGGTGGGGCTCGGGTGACCGCCGAGGCACTGACAGGCTGACAGCGCGATTACAGGCCTTGTTCACTCCTTACTTGGCTTGGGCTCTTACCCGTCCGCCCCCACACCCACCTCTCGGGATGGAAAAGGGGCTGTGGGTGGGAGTTGGTCCTGGGCCAGCTGCAACCACCATAGTCCTCCAGCTGCCCTGGCCAGCAGCCACCAGGACCTGGTCCCTTGACCTGCCAGCTGTAGGGGGTGAGCCTGGAAAAGGGGGGAGATGTGTGTGGGCAGCTCAGGGGTAGGGCTGCAGGGAAGTGGGCACTGGTAGGCAGGGAAGTAGACACCAACACCCGGCTTATTGCTGGGAAGACTTAGACTTAAGATTCTAAGCCCCCAAATTCCCCTGAGCCACTCTGTTGCTGAGCAGAGGTCTGAGTGCTGTCATCCTGATGAGCTGATGGCCTCCTCCCCCTGGCAATGCCCATTCCTCCTGGGGAGTGCTAAGCTGCTGGTATGAGGGACTGAGTGTAGGGAGGGATGGGGGCAAGGCTGGAGTATGGGGGTCAGTGAGGGGGCTCTAGGCATGTACTGGCAGGACAGGGTGGCCAGAAAGTGGCCACTGGGAGGAGCGAGGTAGTACGTGTGGGGAGGGTGCTTCAGGCCAACTGGATCCCATTCTCTGTCCGAGGACCTGGGAGGACTTGAGCTCTGGATGTGCCAGGTGGGCTGTGGCCCCAAGGAAGGCTGAGGAGGACCGTGGAATGGTTTGGGAGAGGCAGTCATGGGATGGCAGCTTGATTGCTGGCATCGTGGGGGCCCCAGTCTTAGGGCACCAGCCATGTACAGAAGCTGTACAGCTGGCACAGGAGGGAGGGGCTGGCACAGCTACCCTGAGGCTTTGCCAGGTAAGCTCATGGGGGGGCCTGAGGACCAGGGCTAGATGCAGGTGGCGTGTGGTACCTGGGGAAAAGGTCATCACGGGGAGACAAGTGGGAGCTGTGGCTGATCCCATCCTGATGCCAGGATATCAGGGAGCACCCTAAGGCATGTGGCAGAAAAGCTCCGGGGGTTTCTTGGGGTACACATAGAATCCTTGGTTGGTGACCTCTTAACAACAGCCAGGCGACTTTTCATGCTGGGACAGAGTGCAGACGGAAGGGAGGTAGACCCAGGAAGGACCCAGCCTCAGGAGCCGGGGAGCAGTGAAGGGGTGTGGTGACAGCCTCTACCTGAGAGGGGTCCTTGGCCCCAGTCCTGGGGGAGCTTTTCTGGCGCTGAGGCAAGGCTCAGCTCAGACAACACCATCAGTGGGTCCCTAGAGCCCTGCCCCGCCTCTTCTGTTAGGTCAGTTGTGCAAGAAGAGCTCAGGGCTTTGGGGGGGGTGAGTCTGGCCTCCCATACTGGGTCTGGGTCATGCATGATTTGAAGGTAGTTCGGGAGGACCCCTGGGACTCACTAGGGCAGGCCTAGGCGTGCACCATGCCCTCTACTTGGCTGGGAGGATTTAGGTGCCTGGAGCCAGGTGAGCGCTTCCAGGGGACGCCTCCCTGTGCCCACGTGACCGTTGCCACTGCCGACATTGTTACTCCGAGTCAGGCCCCACCCGTCTGGCGCGTCCTGGGGTCCTAGGGCCGGGCGAAGCTTATCCCGACAGCCAGGCCCACGTGCTCCCCGGCAAGTATGCACCGGGGGCGGAGGCCGAGAGGTGGGGTGCGAGTCACCGGGAGGGCGCGGACAGGTGACCGCTGAGCTCAAGTACGTGAAGGGCAGCGGGGCCGCGAAGTCCCCGGCACAGCCCCGGTGCTTCCCGAAGGAGCCGCCGCCGCGTGTCCCCCTCCCCCCAACCCGGCCGCAGTCCTCGCATCGGTTCCCAGGTAACGTCCCGCGCTCTCCGGGGAGTCTGGCGGCAGGGCCGCCTAGGGAGGGGCTCGGCCGCCTGGGTCTGCTGGGAGGAGGGAAGCCTGAGCCTTGCCCACTGGAGGGGGGTGCCCGCCCTAGTCTCAAGTCGGGTCTCTGGCTCGGAGATCCACCCAGCTGCTGCCCCTCCCAGTCCGCACGCTCTAGGGGACCGCCCCCACCTCTCGGGCTGAACTCTGACCCGATCCACTCAGGTGGGTGGGGCGCGGTGCTGTAGCTCTCCGAGGGGGCTGGGGAAGCCCTGGGCAGGCTGGGGGCCGCCCCTCGCCCCTCGCCGGGGTGCGCCCCTCTGCGCTTGTTTTGAAAACAGCGGAGCTCATTGGATTTGCGGGCGCCGCTGCCTATTTTGTTTGCTCCGTTGCAGATTTGCATACTGGTAGCCAGAGCCGAGGCCCCGCTCCCTTGCTGCCTGCTGCCGGGCTGGGGAGCTCTGGCTTCTCTGTCGCCTGCCTGCCACTCTCCGAAGTGGGGTGGCGCGGACCCGCCTTTGTCAGAGGTTCCCCGCCTCCGTGTTGGGGGTCCCTAGAGTAGAGCCTATGTCTCTCCCAGTCTTTTTTTCTTTCTTTTTTTTTTTTGGAGACAGAATCTCATTATGTCGCCCTCGGTAGAGTGCTGTTGCGTCACAGCTCACAGCAAGCTCAAACTCTTGGGCTTAAGAGATTCTCTTGCCTCAGGCTTCCAAGTATCTGGGACTACAGGTGCCCACCACTGCGCACGGCTATTTTTTGGTTGTAGTTGTTGTTTGGCAGACCCAGGCTGGATTCAAACTGACTGGCTATGGTGTATATGGCTGGCGCTCTGGAGGCTGGGCCACAGGTGCTGCCCCAGCAGTTGTCATTGATGTTTAGCTGGCCCCGGGCCAGTTTTGACCGAGACCACTCCCAGTCTTTTGATCCCTAGATGGGGTATGCGCACTGCTAGGACCCTCCCCACCCTGAGGCAGGGGTGGAGGACCACTACTGTACCTATCCCACTGGCCCTGGCCTAGTATTAAGTTGTCCCTTTGTCTCTGTGTCTGCCAGTACCTGGATGGCCTTCTTGGGCTCTGTCCCTGCCTGGGTGCCTCTGTTCCCCTGGTTCTAGCCCTGCCTGGTCCCCTTCCCTGAGCCCACAGCCTGTGGCCTGACCAAGAGCAGCCCCCAAACTGAGACCTTTCTTCCACTGGGCCCAACTGCTTTGTACTAATTGATTTTAGCATTTAGTTGCTCAATCTGTGTTTGCTTGAAAATACCGAAAAGGACTGAACCCTCAACTGTTCCCCACACCCCAGAACCGCCACTCCCCACCCCGTGGGGCTGGAACTAGGAGAGATGAGGGTGCTCAAGGGATGCCCACAGGTTAGCTTCATCTGGAGTAAAGACTCTGCTGTTCCCCTCCAAATACCCCTTGTTTATCTTTTTCTGGTGGGGTGGGCAGAACCAGCCTGTGCAAGGGGCTTGGCAGTTGCTGGTTAGAAAATGAAACCTGGGGTGGTGCCTGTGACTCATCGAGTAGTGCGCCGGCCCCATATACCGAAGGTGGGGGGTTCAAACCCGGCCACGGCTGTACTGCAAAACAGAAAAATAGCCAGGCGTTGTGGCGGGCTCCTGTAGTCCCAGCTACTCGGGAGGCTGAGGCAAGAGAATCACCTAAGCTCAGGAGATGGAGGTTGCTGTGAGCCATAGCACTCTACTGAGGGCGATAAAGTGAGACTCTGTCTCTACAAAAAAAAAAAAAAGAAAAGAAAGAAAATGAAACCTGAGGCTCGGTGCCCGTGGCTCAGTGGGTAGGGTGCCGACCACATATACCAGGGCTGGCAGATTCGAACCTAGCCCAGGCCTGCCAAACAACAATGACAACTATAACAAAAAAAATCCAGGTACTGTGGCCGGCACCTATAGTCTCAGCTACTTAGGAGGCTGAGACAAGAGGATCGCTTAAGCCCAAGAGTTAGAGGTTTCTGTGAGCTGTGACATCACTGTACTTTACTGAGGGCCACAGTGAAACTCTGTCTCAAAAAAAAAAAAAAGAGAGAAAACAATGGAATCTGAGGAGGGAAATCACAGGGTAACCAGTGGAAAGAGGCTCATGCTCCTGGCCTGTCCTCTGTCCCCTTGGAGTTCTGGGTGGGTGAGGAGGACTTCTGCTGTGTTGGAAACTTGGGGACTGGCCACGAGGGCCACAGGTGCTTTCAGGCCCCCTGCCCAATGCACCTCCCTTCCTGGATCACTAGGCTATGACCCATTGGTGCCAATGAGGACCACAGGCTTTAGAGCGTGAATGACAGTCCCTCTTATGTGGGACCTGGGTGACACTTTAGGGCTCTGAAGAGTAGGCAGCAGTTTTCCCTCCAAGGAACAGTAAAACAGACATGGCAGCATGGTTCTGAGTTCCTTCTCTGAGCAGGCTCAGCCCTACAATTTCCACACACACCCACTCACTTAAAGCTCAAGGCAGCCTTCTGAGGTAGGTTACTCTCATTACCCCTGGTCTACACATGGGGGAAACCAAAGCACAAAGCAGCTTTGTAAATAGCCCACACCATCCAGCATGCACGTGACTGAGCCAGGGTTTGAACCAGGTAGTCTGGCTCCAGAGTTTGGCCTTGAGGCCCCTGCCCACATGCAGCTTTGGGTGTGTGTGTGACCACAGTCACCAGGGAGGGTCTCAGCTATGGCCTCAGGGCTTTCATCTGGAATAGCTGGCAGGGATTCTTCTTTAAGCTGGGGGCCTAGGCTTCGGGTGGGAGGAGGAAGACATGAGTTATATTCCCTAGGAAGTCCACTGGCCAGGAGGAGCCTGATATTAGGTGGACAAATCAGGGCCTTCCTCCATCCTGAGGACCAGAAAGGGGACCAGGAAGCCTCCCCTCTTCAGGAGAGCCTGAGTGGTGAAGGGACTCGGGTCCTTCCTGGGGTACAGCTGTGGGGAATGGGTTGGTGTAGGCTTAAGACCAGGGTGGCCCTTAGAAGAGACCAGCCTCCCTTGGCCTCGCCTGTAGCAGATCATCCTGCCCCTGGGGGACCCGGGTCAGTGGAGGGTGGCAGCTTAGAGATATGCCCTGGGGAGAAGGGTAGGGGTTGGAGGAGGCTGAGGGAGCAGGTGCAGGGCACACAGAGGCCAGTCTGCCAGCTCTATGCCACCCCCATCACAGACTTCTCCCTCACTGGCTGCCTGTCCTCCCTGGCTAGGAGGGCTTAGCTTTCTCGTGAAGCATCCTCCCTACAGGCTTGAAGCTGCCCTGTATTTTGGCTGCTGTTTTCTGAGGAGCCTGTCTCAAGTAGCTGGGACCACAGGCACCTGGATTTTTTTTTTGTAGAGACAGAGTCTCACTTTATCGCCCTCGGTAGAGTGCTGTGGTGTCACACAGCTCACAGCAACCTCCAATTCCCGGGCTTGGGCGATTCTCTTGTCTCAGCCTCCTGAGTAGCTTGGACTACAGGCGCCTGCCACAATGCCTGGCTATTTTTTTTTCTGTTTTTGCCCAGTTCGGCGGAGGCTGGGTTTGAAGCCGCCACCCAGCATATAGGGCCGGTGCCCTACCCCTTTGAGCCACAGGAGCCGCCCCCAGATATTTTTTTGTTGCAGTTATCATTATTGTTTAGCTGGCCTAGGCTGGGTTCAAACCTGCCAGTCTTGGTGTATGTGGTCTTTGCCCTACCCTCTGAGCCATGCGCACCACCCAAAGTTCACTGTTTTCATTTGCATTGAGGGCTTCGGAACTTCTCAGCAGTTAACCAGCATGGTGATGCTGCGGTCCACACAGCCCACCACCTGCATCTGCTGCATTGATTCCACAGTGTCCTCAGGTAGAATGCTGAATAGTTGCCCTTTTTTTTGCAGTTTTTGGCCAGGTCCGGGTTTGAACCCGCCACCTCCGGCATATGGGCCAGCGCCCTCCTCATTGAGCCACAGGTGCCGGCCATAGTTGCCAATTTTTGACTACAACAAATTAGGATAGGAGCCCTTGGTCTGCACCTCCCTGTGAACAGGCATGGGTGTTTATCCAGAATAAGAGGATACAATAGCATTGCCCGGTGCTACAGTGTAACATTCTTCTGAGGCTGTTGAATGATTCATTTTGTCCTACAAATCTCTGGGGGTAGCTCACTGTTACTGTCTTATTTCACAGATGGGGAAATGAGGTACATTGCCCAAGGTCACACAGCTAGTAAGTACAATTTCGGGGTGGGGAATGCCTATTTTCAGAAAGCAATTTTTATCTTACTGAAAGTAATACATGTAACTAGTTAAAAAAGGTAGATAGTACCGATGTATATGGCAGGAAAAGAAGGCCCTGAGCAGAGGGGAGTAGGGCATCCCAGGCTTGTGTTCTGGGAAGACCAAGTGAGTATGTTTGTACTGGAGGCTGGGTGAGGACCCTGGAAGTATCTGAGAGAGGGAGACTCTGCAGGGAGCCAGATGAGGAGGTAAAGCCAGATGAGGCCCTGTGGGCTGTTTCTCCCTTACTTCACCACCACCAAAGTGGAAGCAGGCCAGGCTCATGGGTGACCGTTGTCTCTCCTTTGCCTCCTAGAGAGTCTTGATGCTGGCCTGGAGCAGAAACTGAGCTGGACCACTGGAGTTTCGGTGAGGGGGACTGGACCCCACTGGGGAAGGCAGTGGGTAGCTGGGACCCTGTAAACAGTGAGGCTGGAGGTGTCTTGAACCACTAGCTAGGTTGCAACCACACACATCCCTCTATAGCCCGTCCCATACCCTGGGAGGGAGGTCTGGATGGACAGACAGGTGGTTGGGTGGAGGCCCCAGAGCTCTCAGAATTTAGGAGTATCATGTGCACACGTCTGCCTCATTCTAGGCAGGCATGTTGTGACCTTTCCAGGAGTGGAGAGCCTCCTTGTCCACAAGACACTGAAGCCCCAGTTCTCTGAGGCCAGGTTTTTGTGCAAAGGGAGCTTAGGGCAGCATTTGGGTACTGTGGCACTGGATTCTGAAACATTATAGCTGGGAATTTGGGGGTACTGTCCAGATATTTCCTAGGCTACCATTAGGCCATGGTTGGTTTTTTTCTTTCTTTCTTTCTTTCTTTTTTTTTTTAATTAAATCATAGCTGTGCAATGGTTGGTTTCTTCAAAGTGCACCTTCGAGGGCGGCACCTGTGGCTCAGTGAGTAGGGTGCTGGCCCCATATACCAAAAATAGCAAGTTTAAACCTGGCTCCGGCCAAACTGCAACCAAAAAATAGCCATATGTTATGGCAGGCACCCATAGTCCCAGCTACACGGAGGGCTGAGCCCAAGAGCTGGAGGTTGCTGTGAGCTGTGATGCCACTGCACTCTACCGAGGGCGACAAAATGAGACTCTGTGTCTAAAAAAAAAAAAGAAAAGAAAAGAAAATGCACCTTCACACTTCAGGCTGAGGAAATCCCCACCAGCCCTGTGTAAATGGGGGTCCCCAGACAGCTTCAAAACAGGAAGCTCCCGCTGCCTGCTGGCCTGTTCCAGGAACACCG
>CAUYON010032230.1:0-10448 GCA_963573935.1 Arctocebus calabarensis
TCCCTAGTAGCTGGGACTACAGGCACCCGCCACAGCGCCTGGCTATTTTTTTGTTTTGCAGTTCGGCCGAGGCCGGGCTTGAACCCGCCACCTTCGGTATATGGGGCCGGCGCCCTACTCGCTGAGCCACAGGAGCCGCCCCCAAATCCTTAGTTTTTACTGGGATAATTGAGCCACATATTAATCATATACTTGTTTTTCAGCATTTTAAAATAATAATATATGGTAAGTGTTTTATACAAAAGAGCTACTATCAGCTCAGTGCCTGTAGCTCAGCAGCTAGGGCTCCAGCCACATATGCCGGAGCTGGCGGGTTCGAATCCAGCTTGGGCCTGCCAAACAGCAATGACAACTGCAACCAAAGGACAGCCAGGCATTATGGCAGGTACCTGTAGTTCCAGCTACTTGGGAGGCTGAGGCAGGAGAATCACTTGAGCCCAGGAATTGGAGGTTGCTGTGAGCTGTGATTTTATAGCACTCTACTCAGGGCAGCAGCTTGAGACTCTGTCTTCCTATTTTTTTTTTCAGGGACAGAATCTCACTTTATCACCCTTGGTAGAATGCCCAGCAGGTTCGAACCTGCCAGTCCTGGTGTATGTGGCTGGTGTCCTAATTACTGAGCTATGGGCGTTGAACCAATAATTTCATTTTGAACAGCAGCAAAATTGTCATCATTATAATAGGACTCATGTTTCAAAAACACCTTTTTTTCAAAGAACAGAATTCTCGTTTGTTTATAGTAGATAATTTTTTTTTTTTAGAGAGAGTCTCATTTTGTTGCCCTCAGAGTGCTATGACATCACAGCTCACAACAAGCTCCAACTCTTGGGCTTAAGCAATTCTCCCTCTCTCTCTTTTTTTTTAAAGATAGTGTCTCACTTGGTTGCCCTGGGTAGAGTGCTGTGGTGTCACAGTTCACAGCAACTTCTAGCTCTTGGGCTTAGACAATTCTCTTGCCTCAGTCTCCCAAGTAGCTGGACTATAGGCACCCGCTAGAATACCCGTATATTTTTTGTTGCAGTTTGATTGGGGCCGGGTTCAAACCTGCCACCCTCTGTATATGGGGCCGGCATTCTACTCACTAAGCCACCGGCACTGTCCTATATTATGTAATTTTTACCTTTATAATTAAGTAACTTTCACATTGTCCCAGTCCAACTTATGTTACCAACAAAACAAGACTAGAACCCAAGTCTATAGACTGCAAGATAATTCAGATATTTTCTACTGGTGTTCCATGAGAGGATCTTAGGTATACCATGAAAATTTTCAAAGATCATTAATTAAATTATTTTTGAAAATGGTTCAAAGCACAAGTATATTCTTTTTTTTAAATTTTTTTTGATCAATATAATTTAAGTGTGTTTCAGAAGTTTGTAAATTCAAACATACTATGAGATAAAAAAAGGTTGAAAAACACTGTAAATGAAATTGGAGTCTGAGTTTGGTTTAATTTTTTATTTCTCTTTTTAAATTTCTTCATGATTTTTCTCATGGTCCAGTTTTATATACCAAAGTTTTATCAGCCTACATACATTTTTTGGCATCCCACTTTTCTAGGATATGTGAAAAACATAACTGTGGGGAAAAAAGAAAGTTATTTTCCCAAGTCATTCAGAGCACTGATTGCTTTCCCTGAGCAAATGTGGGCAAACTGATAAAACATGATATATGGACCATCTCTGGTAACTTTTACAGTGAGACTTTTTAAGGCTCTTGCTGCTATCATTTTTTTCTTTTCTTTTTTTTTTTTTTGAGACAGAGTCTCACTATGTCACCCTCGGTAGAGTGCTATGGCATCATAGCTCACAGCAACCTCAAACTCTTGGGCTCTGGTGATTCTCTTGCCTCAGCCTCCAAAGTAGCTGGGACTACAGGTGCCAGCCACAATGCCCGGCTATTTTTTGGTTGTAGTCATTGTTGTTTGGCAGGCCTGGGCTAGATTCAAAGCCGCCAGCTCCAGTATATGTGGGTGACGCCCTAGCCACTGAACTATAGGCATCAAGCTGCTGCGATCATTTTTAAAGGAGAAGAATGTGTAATTGAATACCCTAAATGTTGGAGTTTTCCTCTTTGAAGAAACTTTTTGAGAGCCTAAGAGAAAAGCCTTTAAGGAGCCTCGCCCATAGATGTCAGTGGGTAGGGTGCCGGCCCCATACACTGAGGCTGGCAGGTTCAAACCTGGCCCAGGCTACCTAAAGCAAGTGTAACAACTGCAACAAGAAACAACAACAACAAACAGCTGGGCATTGTGGCAGGTGCCTTTAGTCCCAGCTACTTGGGACACTGAGGCAAGAGAATCACTTAAGTCCAAGAGTTTGAGGTTGCTGTGAGCTGTGATGCCATGAAACTCTACCCAGGGTGACAGCTTGAGACTCTGTCTCAAAAAAAAAAAAAAAAAAGCGTTTAAGGTACTGATATTTATAGACCTTAAGTGAAACAGCCACTTCCCTACATTAGGCCTTATAGGCCTTCAACCAGAATTTTACTGTTGTGTTTTTAAAATGAAAGGAAAACTTGAACATCAGGGCATAGAAAAAATAATGGAATGAACTCAGAAAAAAAGGTTGCAGACAACAATAAGAAAACTTCCAAAATTCTAGAATTAATAATATTAAATGCAGAAAAAAGAGGGTATTGGTTCGGTGTCTGTAGCTCAGCAGCTGGGTTGCCAGCCACATACACCAGAGCTGGCAGGTTCAGAAATAAAATTTTTGACAGCCCAGCCCTGCCAAACAACAATGACAACTACAACCAAAAAATAAAGATAGCTAGGCGTTGTGGCGGGTGCCTATATTTCCAGCTACTTGGTAGGCTGAGGCAAGAGAATCTCTTAAGCCCAAGACTTTGAGGCTGCTGTGAGATGTGATGCCATAGCACTCTACAGAGGGTGACAAAGCGAGACTCTATCTCAAATAAATAAATAAAATAAATACATAAATATAATAAAAAATAAAAAAAGAAAAACAAGAGTATTGCAGACATGAAATTTAATAATAGAGTTCTATGAAAAAGGAACAAAGGAATGTATTCAGAGAATGAGAAAGAACTCCTGGAATTGAAAGTATCTATCAAAATATCTGTCAAAAATAAATATACTCTGGCTCGGCGCCTGTGGCTCAGCGGGCTAAGGCGCCAGCCACGTACACCTGAGCTGGAGGGTTCGAATCCAGCCCGGGCCCGCCAAACAACAATGACGGCTGCAACCAAAAAATAGCCGGGCGTTGTGGCGGGCGCCTGTAGTCCCAGCTACTTGGGAGGCTGAGGCAGGAGACTCGCTTGAACCCAGGAATTGGAGGCTGTGAGCTGTGATGTCACAGCACTCTATCCAGGGTGACAGCTTGAGGCTCTGTCTCAAAAAATAAATAAATAAATATACTCAGCAGAAGAGTTCAGAAATAAAATTGAAATCTCCAAGAAAGCAGGAAAAAGGAAACAAAAATACAATCTAATAGGTTGAACATCTGACTATTACGTTCCAGAACAAGAAAACAATACGAAGAAGGGAGAGATTATCCAAGAAATAATTCATTTCAGTTTTTCAAAACTGAAGAATATAAGTCTCTAGATTGAAATGCCCCACCTTGAACAAGGGGTCCCAGTGTGTATCTTTTATTCCCCTTTT
Organism: Arctocebus calabarensis; assembly: GCA_963573935.1. Lineage (NCBI taxonomy): Eukaryota > Metazoa > Chordata > Mammalia > Primates > Lorisidae > Arctocebus > Arctocebus calabarensis. The sequence continues at coordinate 3,626 of CAUYON010032230.1, forward strand.
TTCATTATGCAGAATAAAGGCTGTTGTATGTAGAATTAGTGATTCAGTAAGATATAGATTATGAAACTGTGACTGGTATACAGCAAATATTGTCCAGTGAAGTCTTAACTAGACCTGTGGTGGTGACAGCCTAATGATATAAAAAGCGTCAAGCCCAGGTTGATTTCTTACTCTTCGTCAGGTACATACCCCACTGCTTTTTGGATTTTGGATGAGCCTCTACGATACGTGAGAGGCACCCAGGAGATAAATCTATTCACTTGTACCCTTAAGTATCCTTTGCATTACTTATTTGTTCCTTAGGTATCAAAAGGAAAGCAGTTGTCACTTGTAGTCCTAGCTACTTGGGAGGCTGAGGCAAGAGAATCGCTTCTGCCCAAGAGTTGGAGGTTGCTGTGAGCTGTGATGCCATGACACTCTACTGAGGGTGACATAGTGAGACTCTGTCTTTAAAAAAAAGAAAAGAAAAGAAAAAACAGTCTTTAGATGGTATCAGATTTCTCTACAACACTGGAAACTTGACAATGGAGCCAACCTTCAAAATTCATAGAAAAATTAAATCAAGAATTTTTTGCTGAGCCAAACTACCAGCCAAATGCTAGACTAAATTAACATAATTTTCAGACATGTAAGACTTTCTGTCTTACATATCTGAAAATGTCTTTCTACATATCAGAAAAATGCCCGGCTATTCAAAAAAAGGCTATTTTAAATTTTTTTGTTTATTTATTTATTTTTTGAGACAGAGTCTCACTATGTCACCCTTGGTAGAGCTGTAGTGTCACAGCTCACAGCAACCTCAAACTCTTGGGCTTAAGCGATTCCCTTGCTCAGCCTCCCAAGTAGCTGGGACTATAGACGCGCGTTGTTCTTTTTGCAGTAGTCATTGTTGTTCAGCTGGCCCAGGCGGGCTGGAACCCGCCACCCTTGGTGTATGCGGCTGGCGCTACACGCAACCATTGTGCTATGGGCGCCAAGCCCCTTTTTTTTTTTAAGAAACAACTCAAGGTTAAGCTTTATCTAGATAGGCGATCTAGGTAAGGGAATTAAACACAGGAGCGAGGGAAGGATTCCCATCATGATAATGAATAGAATTTCCAGAACAATGACTGTGCGACAGACCTGGAGTGGACTGGATTGTAGCAGCAGGACAGGGGATTCTAATAGGCATTTCTTAAAAAGAAACTAACAGAGTGCCTTATTCATTTTAACATATTAAGTCAAGAGGAGATTTTTGGTTAAAAAGGTTGGAAATTAATCCATTATAGGTGCAAAGAAAATTCAGGGGAAACAAGTTGTATAAGAAAAGAGCATGATCATAGTACTTCATTTGACTGTACAACATGTATTTATTTTTGTAGTCATCATAATGTAAACAGTAAATAATGATATTCTGAAAAAGTAACACTTGGGCCAGGTGCAGTGGCTCATGTCTGTAATCCTAGCACTTGGGAGGCGAAGGTAGGTGGATTGCCTGAGCTCACAGTTTGGAGATGAGCCTGAGCAAAAGCAAGACCTCATCTCTAAAAATAGCCGGGCATTGTGGCGGGTGCTTGTAGTCCCCGCCATTTGGCAGGCTGACGCAAGAGAATCATTTGAGCCCAAGAATTTGAGGTTGCTGTGAGCTGTGATGCCATAGTACTCTACTGAAGGCAACAAAATGAGACTGTCTCAAAAATAATAATAATAATAATAATAACATTGCTTTGTAGGGAGGATAGTATTAGGAAATTAATGCAATAGAGTGTGAAGGATATAAAAAACTAAATATTCATCATCTGTTGCATCCCATATAGCCTTTGGCTAGGAGTGAGAGTTATAAGAAATACCTGTGTAGCTCAATAATGGAACACCTGGGTGGAAAGGGCATGGAGAGGGATTTTGCTCTCTTAACAAGCATGAGAGCTCTAGAGATGAGAGCAGTGGTGAATTGGCATCTCTACACTTGTGGTGTTGAGAAGCATAAGATTAGCCTTATAGGCTGGAGGAGCATGTGCATTCTATCATGGACCCACTTACCCTGACTCTGTCTCCTCTCCTGCCTGCAGAACGCCAGCACTGTGTCTCCCAAGCTCTGCTAAAGACTAAGATCTATCTTTCTAAGAAGAATGCTTTACTCTCTCTAAGACTCACACTCACTCTGTCCCTTGCTCTCTCCAGCTAAAGTAGATAGCCCTCAGGCACCTAAGAGAAACTGTACATGAGCAAGGTAACTTAGCGGTCTGTGTCTGGAATCTAGTTAAGCCAGGCCCAAGACCTGGCCAGGCCTGGGCCCAGGCAAGTGGTGTCAGAAGTGGGATGTGACAATCATCCACAGTAGGAATATTAAAAATTTGAAATTCAAGGAACAACAACGTAAGCACATTTTTTATAAACATAGCAGTAAACACTAGAATTATATACATGAAAGAGTTGAAAGTGGTTGCCTTGTAGCTCAGTGCCATGTAGCTCAGTGGTTAAGGCACCGGGCACAAACACCAAGGCCAGCAGGTTTGAACCCAGCCTGGGTCAGCTAAACAACAATGACAACTACAACAAAAAATAGCTGGGTGTTGTGGCAGATGCCGGTAGTCCCAGGTATCTGGGTGGCTGAGGCAAGAGAATTGCTTAAGCCCAAGAGTTTGAGGTTGCTTTGAGCTGTGATGCCATAGCACTCTACTTAGGGCGACATAGAGAGACACTTGTCTCAAAAAAGAAGAAAGGAAGAGGTTGCATTTGGAAAACAGGTATTGGAGTTGAAAAGCACTGGAGTTGAAAGTGGAATTGAAACAGGCATTGGAGTTAGGAGGGATTAGGTATCTACTATGTGAGATGCTAATTTTTACTTTCAATATGCTTATATCCTTATACTGGAAAGTGTCTGGTAGATAACATATGGTTTCATCATGTTTTTACATTCACTTTGCTATAAAATAATTACTATTTTTGGTGTATTTAGATATAAATTTAATGTAATTATTAATGTATTAGGGCTTTAGTCTGCCAAATTTTTTTTGTTTTGTGTTTTTCTTTCTCTGTTCTTTTTTCTGCTGCTTTGTGGATTTCTTGAACATTTTTGTATGATCCCTTTTTTACTTAAACATAGTGTTTTTTTATAGCCCCGTGTATAGTTCCTTTAGTTGTTGCCCTAGGTGTTTCATTATACATACCTAGCTTCTTAGTCTATTGGTATCATCATTTTACCACTTTAAATGAAGCCAAGAGGGTGGCCCCTGTGGCTCAGTGGTTAGGGCACCAGTCCCATATACTGAGTGTGGCGGGTTTGAACCCGGCCCCGGCCAAAACTGCAACAACAACAACAACAAAAAATAGCCAGGCATTCTGGTGGACGCCTGTAGTCCCAGCTACTCAGGAGACTGAGGCAAGAGAATCGCTTAAGCCCAAGAGTTGGAGGTTGCTGTGAGCTGTGACACTACGGCACTCTAACGAGGGCTATATAGTGAGACTCTGTCTCCAAAAAAAAAAAAAATGAAGTATGGAAACCTTCCTTCACTTTATATCCCCTTACCTTTCCTGATGTAATTATTTTAAGTATTTTCTCTGCATACATTTAGAATCACATCAAATGGTGCTTTGATTTTTTTTTTTTTTTTTTGAGACAGCCTCAAGCTGTCACCCTGGATAGAGTGCTGTGGCATCACAGCTCAAAGCAACCTCAATTCCTGGACTCAAGAAAGTCTCTTGCCTCTGCCTCCCAAGTAGCTGGGACTACAAGCGCCCGCCACAACGCCTGGCCATTTTTTGGTTGCAGCCGTCATTGTTGTTTGGTGGGTCCGGGCTGGATTCGAACCCGCCAGCTCAGGTGTATGTGGCTGGCGCCTTAGCCTGTTGAGCCACAGGCGCCGAGCCTGGTGCTTTGATTTTTGCTTCAGCTGTCATTGTAATTATAAAAACTCAAGAAAAGTCTTTATTTTTGCTTACTAATTATTATGGACTATATTGTGTCTCTGCCCATTATACTTTGAAATCCTAACCCCTAGTACTTTAGAATGTGACAGTGTTTGGAAATTGGCCTTTAAAAAGGTAATTAAGGGCGGCACCTGTGGCTCAGTGGGTAGGGCGCCAGTCCCATGTACTGAGAGTGGTGGGTTCAAACCCGGCCCTGGCCAAACTGCAACAAAAAAAATAGCTGGGCCTTGTGGCAGGTGCCTGTAGTCCCAGCTACTCGGGAGTCTGAGGCAAGAGAATCGCCTAAGCCCAGGAGCTGGAGGTCGCTGTGAGCTGTGTGAGACCTTGGCATTCTACTGAGGGCGATAAAGTGAGACTGTCTCTACCAAAAAAAAAAAGTAATTAAGTTATGATGGAGTAATTTAGGTGGGCTCTAATTCAATACAACTGATATCTGTCTAAGAGGAGATTAGGACAAAGACAGACGGAGAGGAAAGATCATGTGAAGACCCCTTGCAAGCACCTTGATCTCAGACTTCTAATTCCAGAATTGTGAGAAAATAAATTTCTGTTGTTGAAGGTGCCCAGTGTGTAGTATTTTCTTATGGCAGCAAACTAAATACACTGTTTTCCTTCTTGGTGTTCTAAGATTCCTTTCTTTCTTTATTTCCTTTCTATTTAGAGAATTTTGTTTAGCCATTTTAGGTTTCATTTGTAAGAACTCCTGATTTCTCCTTCATTCTTGAAAAATATTTTCCTGGGTATAGATGTTGGGGTGAACAGTCTTTCAGCATTTGAAAGATGTGTCACTTCCTCTGGCTTGCATGGTTTCTAATATGAAATGCACTGTAATTTCAGTTATTTCTCACTGCTTTTAAGGTTTTTTTTGTTTTGTTTTGTTTTACCTTCACTTTTCAGAAGTTTGACTATAATGGGTTTTGGTATGGATTTCTTTGGGTGTACTATTGTCAAATTGAGAGAGCTTTCAGTCATTTTTTCTTCAATTCCTTTTTCAGCCTCATCCTTCTCTTTTTCTCATCAGAACTCTGATGAGAGGAATGTTAGATTTTTGAGATAGTAGCACAGGTCCCTGGTGCTTTATTCATTTTATTTTTTCAACTTCTTTCTCTCTGTTGTTCAGATTAGATAATTTCTCTTGTTCTATCTTCCAGTTTACTGATTCTTTCCTCCATATCCTCTATTCTCCTGTTGGACCCATCTATGGAGTTCTTTGTTTCAGTTGTATTTTTCAGTTGCAGAATTTCCACTTGGTTTTTCTTCATATCTTGTTTCTTTGTTAAGACTTTCTATTTCTTGGCGAGACTTTTCTGGTTTTCATTTGTTTCAAGAGAGTTTGTAATGCTCACTGAATCATGTTTTGCGGTTCAGCATTTCCACCATCTCAGGGTTGGCATCTATTGATTGATTTTCTTTCATTTGGGGGTCTTCTTGGTTCTTGGTATTAACACATATTTTCAGTCACAGCCTTTGTATTCTAGTGTTACTAGACTGTGTTACTAAGACTCTAGGTCTTATTTAAATCTTTTGTCTTAGCTGGTTTCCTCTGGCACCACTATGAATGAAGAAGAAGGTGATCCTTACTGTTAGGTAGAGGTAGACGTGACATCATCCAGGTTTCCTCCTGGGCTTTCATCAACACCTGAATGCAAAGGAGAGCTCTTTTTTTCTGCTGAGCAGGCATGGGAGTCCTGGCTCCCCCCTAGGCCTCCACTGGTACTTTGGCTTTCTTTGGTAGAAGTGCATCATTACTGGTTCCCATTGCCTGCTACTGACACTACAGGGGTAATGGTGAAAGTCCTGACTCTATACTAGCCCTTCTAACACCACACAAGTGGGCTGGTGACACATGCCTCATTACTACAAGGTAGGGGTAGAGGTCCAGGGTCCCCACATAGTCTCCATTGACCTCCATTTGGTATTATTACCTTCTGTCAAGGATGAAAGTCCTTCTCTGACACACCCCAGTAAGGAGTGGGGAAGGGTTGCCAGCATGTCTTATTACAGTCTGGCAAGGGTGGAAATTCGGGATCCTTACTCAACCTTTGCTGACACAAGTGGTGGTAAGGCCACAGTTTTTTCCCGGGGCTTTTGGCTAGAATAGAGCAGTTATTAAAGTTTTTTTGTCCGACTAAACTGCCCCTTTCCTCCTCTTTTGACTAGAGAGAGCAGGCTTTTGTATCTGCCAATTGGTGTTTCTGGGTTGTTAACTTGGAGACAATAGCTCCACATCTGGGATAATAATGTGAAGCAAAAATAAAACCCAGGGAATTCATCACCATTACTCCTTGAGTTGTGAGGTCCCTAATTGCCTGCTCTACTTTTTAGAGTCTTCTTATGTCTGTTTTTAGTTGTACTTAGCAGAAGAAATAGGGGGGAAAAATATCCGTTTCATTTTCCTGGAAGCAGAAGTCACTAATTGACATTTAAAATGACATAAATTTACTAGTTTGATTAAAAATTAAAAAGTTTTGTTTTTGTTTTGTTTTTTTGAGACAGAGTCTCATTCTCTCACCCTGGGTAGAGTATCATGGCATCATAGCTCACAGCAACCTTAAACTTTTGCGCTCAAGCAATCTTCTTGCCTCAGCCTCTGGAGTAGGTGCAGCTACAGGTACCCAGCACAAAGCCCAGCTACTTTGTTTTCTATTTTTAGTAGAGACGTGGTCTTGCTTTGCCCAGGGTGGTCGCAAACTCCTATGCTCAGGGATCCACCCACCTCGGCCTTTCAGATGTGAGAATTACAGATGTGAGTCACCGTGCCCAGCCTAAAAACAATTTTTTTTTTTTTTTTGAGACAGAGCCTCAAGCTGTCACCCTGGATAGAGTGCTGTGGCATCACAGCTCACAGCAACCTCCAATTCCTGGGCTCAAGCAAGTCTCTTGCCTCTGCCTCCCAAGTAGCTGGGACTACAGG
>CAUYON010032233.1:0-39083 GCA_963573935.1 Arctocebus calabarensis
ACAGCAACCTCCAATTCCTGGGCTCAAGCAAGTCTCCTGCTTCCGCCTCCCAAGTAGCTGGACCTACAGGCACCCACCACAACACCTGGCCATTTTTTGGTTGCAGCCATCTTGTTGCTTGGCGGGCCCGGGCTGGATTCAAACCTGCCAGCTCAGGTATATGTGACTGGCGCCTTAGCTCGTTGAGCCACAGGCGCCGAGCCAGGAATTAGGGTTTTGATGAAGGAGTTGTTTAACAGACAGCCAGCCTGTAGGGACTCACCAAACACTGCACTAAATTCTTCATGGATTAAAGTCTAACCATAAAAATAAATCTATGAACAAAAATATAAATGTATTAGAAGAGAATATATAAGAGTATTTCTTTTCTTTTCTTTTTTCTTTCTTTCTTTTTTTTTGAGACAGGGTCTCAGCTCTGTTGCCCAGGGTAGACAGCAGTGGTGTCATCATAACTCACTGAAACCTCAAACTCCTGGCTCAAATGATCCTCCTGCCTCAGGCTCCTGAGTAGCAGGGACTACATGTGCCAGTCACCACGCCCGGCCAGTTTTTCTATTTTTAGTAGAAACGGGGTCTTGCTCTTGTTCAGGCTGGTCTCAAACTTCTGAGCTCAAGGGATTCTCCCACCTCAGCTTCCCAGAATGCTGGGATTACATGTGTGAGCCACTGTGCCCAGCCAGAGGGTATTTCTTATATTCTTGGAGAAGATGGTAGAGTAAGATTTCCTGAACAAAATGTAAAGCCATAAAGGAAAAAAAATGGACTGATTTAATTACACAAAATAAAATAAAATGTCTATATAATAAAATAATACATAAACCAAGTTCAGAGAAAACTAAGGTACTGAGAAAATTATTTGCAACAAAGCAATAACATTCTAATATTTATTACACAACAAACCTTTTTCAAATTAATTTAAAAACTTCAAATTATCCAATAAGAAGGTAAATAATTCTGAGAGGAAATAAAGATGGCCAATAAACATATGAAAAGAAGCTGATTTACCAGTAATCAAGGACTTTTAAATTACAAGAGGAATACATTCTTCATTTCTCATATGGGCAAAAACTAAAAAGACCAACAACTTCCTGTGTCAGTGAAAACACGAGGAGATGGTCCCTCATCCACAGCAGATGTAACCGCACAGCTTTCCCCAGATGGACAATCTCTTTCAACATGCAGCGTGCCTGCCTTTTGACCCAGTGATTCTGTTTCTAGATTATCACAGGAATATGATCACACATCTGCACCCTGTCGTATATACACAAGGATATTTTCTGCAGCTGTGTCTGCTAGAATGAAGAACTGGAAACGGCCAGTTTGTCAGGAGAAGCATTATTACACACACTCTGTGTGTCCATGTAGAATACTGTCCAGAGAGAAATAAGAAGTGTGAAGGTGAACTTATAGACTAAAAGGATGGACACTATCTCTCTACTTTATAAAAAAGAAAAGCACGCCTCTGTGTGTGTACACACACGTGTATGTGGACATAGGTTTGGAAATGCCCAGTAAAAGTTTTGGAAGGATTGATGGCAAATGGTTAACAATGATGACTTTTGACATAGGAGAGGGATTTGGGGGAGGGCAGGATTTAAGAAACTTTCACTCTATTGGGGCTAATTAGTGCAGTGAAAGTGCAGTCTGTGGAGGGCCATGACAGATTTTGAATCTCAGCCCCATCTCTCACTAGTTGAAGGCCCTAGGTAAATTACTTAATCTCCCATCCCCATTGTTTTTTTCAGGAATGATCACAGCATACAGCAATTAGAGTGGTGCCATAAAATATACTTTGTTAGTATTAGCTTCTAAGTTAAGAATGAGGAGTATTACTTTTATTATTTTAGGAACAATAAAGAAAGAAGAAAGTAAAGTCATTTAAAGCTCTCCCAACCGGAAGGCATCATGGTTGCTATTTCAGTGACTATCATTCTAGGACTTGTGTGCATTCATTTCTTTGGGATATACTCTCAGAAGTGGAACTGCTGTGTCTGCACGTTTTTACATTTATAGCTTGCATTGCCAAAGTGTTTCCAGGAAGCTTGTGTCAGTGTACACTCCTCCCAAGGTGCATGGGCTCTCCCATTTCCCTAGTCTCTCAGACTCCAGTATTGTCATTGTTTTTCACCTTGGTTCATTTAGTAATCCATAGCTCAGTGACTAGGATGCCGGCCACATACACCGAAGCTGCGAAACAGCAATAACACCTCGATTCCACACATTTATTTGAGACAAGTTAACCAAGCACCTGGCAGAGCCTTGGGGGTTAGATGGACACAGAAGGGAGAGGTGGACAAGAGGATGTCTGGGAGGGGGAAACTTAAAAATGGGGGCTGGGGCCAGAGACCAGGTGGATGCCTGCCTTGGAGACTCACCACGGTATAGCTGACTTTTTTCCTGGAGACATCTGTTCGTAGGCACATCATTTATATTATGGTAGATCCAAGTTTATATCATACCAACACTAAGGTTTTTCTAAAAGTTTCATTACCATAAGGGCTTACAAGAAATAGAACAAAGGACAATTCCAAATATTTCAGTTGAGGGAATGCTCAACTGGTTTCCCTGAGGGTCTTTCTCTTTTTCTCCTCTTCAGATTGCCCTTTTGTTTGCTTAAAAATAGACAAGATAAATTGCTACAGAAGTTACACAAAACGCCTGCTACTGAAGCTCCTGTTGCTACTCTCTGGCCTTACCCCATTCACCCAAAGGTGAGCTGTGGCTCAGGGCACAGGACCACCCGATTGGACGTTCTCTTCACTATCTTACAAACATCCTGGACAGGACGTTCTCTGCTCTGTCTCTTGAGGTCCTATTTGTCAGACTTCTGCCCCTACAAATGCGACTCCACCTGGAAGGAGAGCATGCCTCCTCTTTGAAATATCCTCTACCAACTCCAGACAGCAAAGGTAAGTGGTCTTCTCCGCCTCCGCGAACTTCAACTATTTGTGCTGTGTTAGGCACACAGAAAACATAAGCTCCATACACACAGAAAGGAGCACTAAGCCGCCTGGGTATAGTCTGAAGAAAAGCCAAATTACCTGTCTCCAGGTAAAAGGCAATACCAGAACTAGACCTTGCTACCACAATCCTGAAAACATGATTTTAAAAATTCCAGAATGCTAGAGAACTTCACCAGGCCCACCTCTATAGTTCCCTTTGTAAGTATTTTGGGATTCTAGATGTTAAACCATTAAACCTGCCACCTTCAACTTAGTTTTGTGTTTTTAATGGCTACAAATAGAAATTTAGCTTATTTTGGCTCAGCGCCTGTAGCGCAGTGGTTACGGCGCCAGCCACATATACCAAGGTTGGCGAGTTCGAACCTAGCCCTGGCCAGCAAAACAATGATGACAACTGCAACAACAACAACAAAAATAGCCAGGTTTTGTGGCAGGCGCCTGTAGTGCCAGCTACTTGGGAGGCTGAGGCAAGAGAATCGCTTAAGCCCAAGAGTTTGAGGTTGCTACAAGCTGTGATGCCACGGCACTCTAATGGAGGGCAACATAGTGAGACTCTGTCTCAAAAAATCAAAAAAAGAAAAAGAAATTTAGCTTATTTTCACTTTGAATAGAACAAGGAAATGTGGAGGACCAAAGAATGACAGCAATGGCTGTCACGTCTGGCTATCCATTAGGGACAGGTTTTTGTTTTTGTTTTTTACAAGGACTCACTCTTGTCACCTAGGCTGAAGGGCCGTGGTGCAACCATAGCTCACTTTAGCCTCAAACCTGGAGAAACTTATTTAAAATACTGACGCCCGGTTACCCCACCAGAAGAAACTCCCTGGGTCATTAGTTGCGCCCTGCAGATTGAGGAGCCTTGCTTTGTAATCACGTAAAATCGCGTGACTTAGGGATAGTTCAGCTTGTCTGGGGGCCCAAGGCAGCCAAACATAGCCCTGTGCACATGAGAACATGGCCTCTTTCCCTTAGAGTGGCTCTGAGCACACCAGCTCAGAGGACCTTTCCAGCATGGTCCTTCTATGCCTTACTTCCTCTGATTTTCTAACCAAAGTCTAAGTACAGTCGGTGCTCTGCACCAGTGTGTCTCACACTGTAAAGTGTGTGGGGATCGTGTCAAAATACAGATTCTAAGTTAGCAGGTCTGAGATGGGGTCCACGAATCTACATTTCTGATGAGCTCCAGGTGTGCCGAAGCTGCTGGTCTGCAGATCACCCCGAGTGTTGTGCAGAATGTCCTCTTTCCTCCCTGTTTTCCACTGCCCAGTGAGAGTGCCGCTTCCTCCACAGAGCCTTTGCTGGTTCTGTGCATTTCTCCTATAACAAACGCCCTGGGAGGGTGGTCCTGAAATTGAAGCATGCATCAGACTGAACTGCAGTGCTTGGGAAAACACAGCTTTCTGGGCCCCACCCTTAGAGTTTCTGATTCAGTAGGTGATAAAGGAGGGTTATCGGAGAATTTGAACCTTCTAAGTGGTTCCCAGATGGTGCGGGTGCTGGGTGCTGCTCTCCAAGGAACATACTTTTAGAACCACTGTCTCAACACGATGACTTTAAACTTGGTGGCATATAAGGATACCCTAGCTGCTTTTAGAATCTTCAAGTCTAGGTCATATCCTAGACCAATTTGTGCCAGAATAACTGGCATGAATCCCAGGCAACTCTTGTGCTATATAGACTGTTCTAGGTAAAGTTCCTAATGTCCCAGGCTCAAAGCCTAAAATAACAGTCAATTGTAATCAGTTACATTTTCTGATTGTTTTGGCACATGACAAACGCCAAACACACATTGAGCCTTTTTTTGGAGACAGAGTCTTACTTTGTCACCCTCAGTAGAGTGCCGTAGCGTCATAGCTCACAGCACCCTCAAACTCTTGGGCTCAAGCAATTCTCTTGCCTCAGCCTCTCAGGTAGCTGGGACTACAGGCATCCCCCACAATGCCGGCTATTTTTAGAGATGAGGTCTCACTCTGGCTCAGGCTGATCTCGAACCCATGAGCTCAGACAATCCACCTGCCTCGGCCTCCCAGAGTGCTGGAATTACAGGCCAGTCCTTGTTAAATGATTGCTCCCTCCTGCTCGAGGGTAGCAAGAACTTACCGATCACTTTGGAGAAGTCTGCTTATAAAGAAGTGACTGGGGAAAAAGCACCTAAAACCCACTTGATTTAATTATACTTTAAAATACTCATAATGTTCTGTGCGATGATCACTATAGTCCAGCAAAATCACCAACATACATGCAAAGATGAGCTAGGAATGAGCTGCCGCCCGATAGACGTGCACACCAGCCATATAGTCCTAGGACAGACCTGGAAACAGTCTTGTAAAAAAGCCAGACAGGAATCAGATAAGCCTGAACCCGAGGCAGGCAGAGCAATGTGTTAAAGGCCACCAGAGAGATGCAATAATCAAAATCGGAAAACTATACAGTACAGATGATGCAGTTTCTGCAACAGTAACAACTGCAAGGGAAAAATAAAGACGGGGGCTGCAGATTAAACATGAGTTAAGAGCTCCCAAATGCAATGTTTGGACCAATTGTATTTTTAAAAACTATATGAGGTGATTTGGGAAATATGGATGCTGCCTGGATAATTTAATACAATTAAAGAATCCGTGTTATTTCTTTTTGCATTAAAGACATTAAAAAGAAAGAGGCCTTATCTGTTAGAGACACATCACGAATTATTTACAGATGGGACGATATAGGTCTGAGACTGTGTCAACCTGATCTAGTGTGTGTGTCCTGGGTAGTGGATGGGGGTACAGGGATGAGGGTGGCTGTGAGTCACCTGGTAACTGCTGATGGGTGAGGTTCAACTCACTACATACTACTTTTCTATAAATTTGAATTTTCCACAATAAAATGCTTAAATATTTTCCAGAATGAATAAAAGAATGGGCTCTTTGAAAAGCTTCTGGTCAAACCCAGGTTTAAAAACTTGTGGACACCTGATAAAATGCTTAATGTGTAATCCTAAACAACTTGACGCAAAGTGACCCTTTTACCACTGTTGACTTCAAAAAGTGGGGAATTGGATTTGGAAAAGCAGGTCAAGTGGAAAGAAAATCTCCACATTGGAAAAGAACTTTTAGGGATTTTTCCCAGGCCTGGGCGGTGGCATAGTCTCCTGCCTTTGTTTGTGCCAGGGGTGGGAGGCAGGTGTCCTCATCCTAGCTGGGATGGAGCAGAATGGGAACTCAAAATGTCACATGTCACAGAAAGCAGCTCTCTGTCACACAAAGAGGTGTTAGCACTGAGGCCTTTTCCCCAGCCATTACTTGGTCAGGGATGTGATGAGAGGACATTGCTGCTGAATTAATACCATGAGCAGGAGAATGTGTCACAGTCTAGTTACCAGATAGAGCCCAAGCTTCCAACGCTCATACACAGGGTGAGAAGAGGAAGCTCACCTTTACAGAAGACCTGGAAAGGACCGGAAACCCGGAGAACTGAATTCTAATTCCTTCCTCAGGCAAAGACTTAATGAGCCCCACTGATCCCGCCACAGTTAGAACCCACATCAGCGGTTCTCAACCTTGGCTGCATTAGGACAATCAGGGAGCTTTTTACAAATTCCCGACTGCAGCCTGAACCTCAGATCAATTATCTCACACTCTCAGGACATTGAGGCTCAGTCGTCAGTATTTTCTAAAGACACAGATCTTTGAGAAGACAAAACAACAAGCTAGCCATTATGTGCCATTAGATAAGAGTAAAATCTGGAGCATGTGTAGAAACATTGTGATCTTAGAGAAGCTCCTTTTTTTCTTAATGTGCCCTCTCCCCCGTACAGCTTCTTTCTTTCTATACTTATTTTGAATATTGTTATTATTATATTATGTCCTGGTTAGTTTATTGCCCCCCCCCAAAAAAATTCTCCTCAGGACATCCTAATTGTAAAGATTTTTGAAAAATGTAATCTCCCATAGAATGCAAACTTTAATTAATGCTTTGTTGACATTTGGCTTAAGAATTATATTTGTGACCAGGTTTGGTGAGTCATGCTTGTAATCCCAGCACTTGGGAGGTGGAAGGATCTCTTGAGGCCAGGAGTTCAAGACTAGCCTGAACAACATAGCAAGATCCTGTCCCTAAAAAACAAAAACAAAAACAAAAACCCCCACAAAACTTAGCAGGATGTGGTAGCATGCACCTATAGTCCAAGCTACTTGGGAGGCTGAAGCAGGGGGATTGCTTGAGCTCAGGAGTTTAAGGTTGCAGTGACATATGATGATGCCATTGCACTCTAACTTGGGCTGACCATGTGCCAGCCTGTTTATGTGGCTGGCTAGCTAAGAATGGTTTTTACATATTTCAAAGGTTGTAAAAAAGAAGAATGAGGAGCATAAGACCCTGTCTCAAGAAAAAAAAAAAATAGAATTATATTTGTGTAAATTTTTTTCTTACATGAAGTTAAATTTACTGTTTGCGTGGGCTCACTACTTCTATTCTGTAACTCTCCCACCTCACCCCATCACCCAAAAGCTTGGCTTCTGTGTATGGTTACCATGCATTGACATGTTGTTTTGGCTTTCTGTCTAACGTTCATTTGTAATAAGATTTGTGACTCTAACAGATTTATTTCTTAAAAGTAATGTGAGTTTTTCTCCATTATCCAGCAACACACATAAGTAGAAATTCAGAAGGTTCCATGGTGGCTGATGAACACCAGAAAGGTCTCACAAGTCTCTTTGGGTACCCACTCCATTCCAAAATCAGAAATTTGTCTTTTGGGTGTCCCAGAGATGATTAGGTCCAGGGATGATGACTAATACTAACCAAATTCACCAGGGCTGATGTATAAACCCAAAGGCCAACTTATTTAATTTACAATGAGATTTACAATAGTTATAGGGGTTACCCTCATCCTCTGGCTCTTGCATTGTCTTCTTATAGGTAGACACACAGGGTAAGCCAAATTAGCATCAGAAAGTTGTTGAATATATTAAAAGAATCAGAATGAGACATGTTAGCTAAGTGACTCAAGGGTTCAATAGACTCAGGATAAGATATCTGGACTTCTTCATCTCTGCTGATGAGATATGCCTGGGACAGGACTGGAACTTGATGAGTGGGGCCCTCAGTCTTAGATAGTTCTGGAATGAACCCTAGTATTTTCCTTGGCTGACTAACTCCCTGTGATCACAAATGTTTCCTTTTGCTGGTCTAGGGGTCTCTGCTGAGGGCCTTTGAGGACCCAGTGCAGCTTGGAGAACTGCTTCCTCCCAGTGATTAACTGCCGTGGTGCAGCGGTGGGGCCGGGGCTGAGGTGTGTCGTGCCAGGGAGCTGTGGTGAATGAAGTGGGGGTGGCTTCTGCTCCCAAGCTCATGAGCTTAGTGAAGGGTCCATCCTGCTACACATTGTGTCCAGAGGTGAGAGGGGGTTGCCACTAAGTGAATGCCATTGGACAAAGCTACTGGTAAATTCTGAATGGGCTCCTTCAGGAAAAGGCTTCTGGAGCCAAACCTCTCTGAGAGCCACTTGTCTTTGTGTCCAGAAGGTCTTTGTAATTACCCCATGGGGACTGTCATTTACAGACCTGTGTCCCTCAGTCTGTTGGTGCCTCTCTTCACCTCCCTCTTCCACCTCTGCTATTCAGGGCCTACTCCAAAGGCCACCTTCCCCATGACAATGCCTCCCCAGGGGCTCAGGCTGAGGAAACTTTTTCTTCCTCTGATTCCCATTGCACAGTGTATCATTTATCACGTAGCACTTACTCATGACGACAATAGCTAAAGCTTACTGGGCACTTTCTATGTGCCAGGCACTATGCTAAGCATTTAACATGTATTATCTCATTTAATCCTCAAATCTATCTCACGAGGTAGGTCTGTGACTATTCTAATTATACAGGTGAGGAGACTGAGACCCTTAGAGGATAAAGAACCTGCCCAAGGTCAGACAGCTTATCGGAGTCAGGCCTGAGGGCCAGTCTTTGGACTCTCGAGCCTGTGTTCTCACTAGTTTGCATACATGACCCTGGGTCTTAGTTATCTGCTATCTGAGCATGTGCCTGCCTTCTACCCTAGATCAGGGTCAGAAAATCATGCCCATGGGTTATGAGAGCTCCACAGCCTGTTTATGTGGCTGAAATGGTTTTTACATATTTCAAAGGTTGTAAAAAAGAAGAATGAAGAGGCAGAAGAGGAGAGGGAAGAAGAAGGGCAAGAGATAGTTTGGGAGGAAAAGCCTAAAATACCTTCTATCTGGCTCTTAAAAGAAGAAGTCAGCTGACACCTATACTAGATCAGAAGCACTTTGAAAAAAGGACTCATACCTCACTCATTTTAATTCTCCTGCAGGACCTAACACAACAGCATCTCAACTGTATTTTTATTGTTTTTTGAGACAGAGTCTCACTCATTTGCCCTGGCTAGAGTGCCATGGTGTCGTAGCTCACAGCAACCCAAATTCCCGGGCTCAAGCGATCTTCTTGTCTTAGCCTCTTGAGTAGCTGGGATTACAGGTATGTACCATCACACCCAGCTACTTTTTCTTTTCTTTTCTTTTTATTTTTAATAGAGACAGGAGTCTCACCCCTGCTCAGGCTGGTCTCCAGCTCTACACCTCAAGCGATCCACCTGCCTTGGCCTCCCAGAGAGCTAAGATTATAGGCATGAGCCACAGCACCCCGCCTCTACTGTTTAGAAAGAAAGAAGAAAGGGGTGGTGGATAAGGTGACTTTCCAAAGTTCTCCTAGACCCACGGGTAGGTTAGAGCTTCCACCTTCCCACTCCCCTGGGGACTGATGTGGTGCTGCAGCGATATCAGATCTTTCCGTATGAATGGAGGATGAGTTCGCAAAACTCCACCAGCTGTACTCTCGTGGACAGTCTGGAGTGTTCTGAAGGTTCTGGTTGGTTTTAGAGGCACAACTGTGGCCAAAGGACTGATTACATTAAGTGCTATCTTCATTACCGCAGTTGTGTGCAAGGCAATCGGGGGTATCTGCTCTGCCTGCTATCAATGGGGACGTGCTCCCAGGACATGGTCAGACCTCTCCACGCCTCCCATAACTCTGACCTGGATCGCAGTCAAAGTTGGGCAGACAAGATTCTCTCTGAAGAATTGAAACTGAGATTGAGGGACAGCCATCCACTGTGGAATGGTCCCCCGAGTAGAACAGATGGAGGCTGAGGGCCACCCACAAGCAGCGACAAGCAGAAACAGCTGCAGAAGAGTAAAGAAGATGCCTTGTGGAAAGTGGAGACCTAGAGGTAGCGAAAGAGGAAGGCTGCCTCCCCAGGCCCAGGCCCTGGGTACCATGATGTCCCCCAGTGTTCAAATACCCCCTCCTTTTGTAGGAAATAGCTTGAGTGGGCTCCTGTTACTTGTAGTCTGGAATTTCCCTGGTGATGGCAATGGCATTTTTCTCCCCTTGGGGGTCATGCAGAGTCCCTGACAACCCACTGTGGATTAGGGTGAGGGAGCAGAGCCGGGCGTACCGGATGAGGGCACCTGACTCTGGCATTAGTACAGTTGCCAAAGGATTGTTGGGGAGGGGGCTGCTCCTTTGGCATCCCTGGAGCCTGGGGGCTCTGATCCTAGCAAGACAGTGGACATAGCAGACAAAATCAGGATGTAGGCCTTGTTTTGATTCTAAGTTGCAAACCAATAGCAAAGAGATGTTTTCAAGACAGTAAAAAAATTAGAATTGAGACTGGACATCTGATCATATTAAGGTTTTTTCCTCAATTTTGTTAGGAGATATAATGGTATTGCATTTGTGTTTGCAAATGAAGTCTAATTTCATAAAGATGGAAATGTTTACATTTTACTGCAGCAAAAGCAAACAACAACAAACCCCACCTAAAAGATAAATACTCATCACTGATGAAGCTGGGCAATGGGGACATGACAGTTCATTACACCATTCTCTCTACTTTTTGTGCTTGAAATTTTCCATAATAAAAAAGTTTAAATATATTTTTAAACTTTATACTGGATAAGTATATATTTATATATGTAAATTAAGTAGGGGTCTCAGCATGATGGTGGGGTTACTCCCCTCCTGACCACTGCAATTGAATGAGCTGTCCAAGGATGGCTATTGTTGGGGGAGGTGTTCATTCTTGCTGACCACCTTCCAAGGGTCCTGCCAGCTGCCACTGGGTCCTGTTGTGTACGGGAGGAGCGCCTTCAATGGTCCAGTCCCTTCCATCTCTTTTCTTCCGATCATACTCAACTGGCCAACTGGTCTCATCGTATCATCCTGGGTCAACATGTGATGTCCTTGCATCACTCCCTGTCTGTCCCATGGATGTGGACCGATGGTCCCCTAATCTGACTATAGGACCTTTGATGGCCTCTCACACATCCTGGCCCCAGACTGTGCTAACACTAGGTTGTTCTAAGTCCCTGGGCGACAAACCCCCTAGCAAAGCCCCCATCCTGTGATAAGGCAGCTAGCAGGTGTGCATGCGGGCTGGAACCCAGGCCTTGGAGAACCTTGTCTTTTTTTTTTTTCCGAGACAGAGCCTCAAGCTGTCACCCTGGGTAGAGTGCCATGGCATCACAGCTCACAGCAAATTCCAAGTCCTGGGCTCAAGCAATTCTCCTGCCTCTGCTTCCCAAGTAGCTGGGACTATAGGCACCTGCCACAATGCCTGGCTATTTTTTGGTTGCAGTTGTCATTGTTGTTTGGCGGGCCCGTGCTGGATTCGAACCCACCAACTCAGATGTATATGGTGGGCACCTTAGCTGCTTAAGCCACAGGCACCGAGCCACCTTGCCTTTTTTTTTTTTTTAACCTGGGACTGGATCCAGGTTCCTATAAAAATCTCTTTTTCCTACCTGCCCAGCATATACCTCAAATATCAGTGTTTGACTAGTGCAAGTTAGATCTTGGATATAGAAGCAACCTGAGAATGGCAAATAGTATAACTATTCAGACCAGTAGATCAACAGAAGATGGAACTTGAATACACCCCTCCATGCAAGACTCCACTACAATAAAACCGGACAGGCATGGCCGCTGGCTTAGAGCTGCTTACCTGGCTCAGGTGAACCAGCAAGTCACAGCTCCTACAGTCAGCTCTGCCACCCCACCTCTCTCCTCAAACCAGAGACCAGCCTGGAATTCTCTCAGCCCCTGCTAGGAGCCCCTCAGCCTACACTCAGGGCCTACTCCAGCCAGCAGCCTCCCTCAGCTTCTCACCTCTTTAAACTACTCTCTTTCTTCTGGTTCCTTCTTGTCCACATTCAATATGCTCTTATCTCTCTCATCCTCAAAAAACAAAAGATCTCCCTTGACTCCATGGGCTCTGTGTTGAGATTCCTTTAACCCCTGCCCTTAGTGGACAAGTGGACAAGCCTCTTGGCAGAACTGTCCAAGTGAACCCCTTTTCCTTCCTTCTTTCCCTCCTTCCTTCCTTGACAGAATCTTACTCTATTGCCCCAGGCTAGAATGCAGTGGCATCAGCCTTGCTCACAGCAACCTCAAACTCCTGGTCTCAAGTGACCTTCCTGAGTAGCTGGGACTACAGGGACCCCCCACAATGCCTGTCTGATTTTTCTATTTTTAGTAGAGAGGGGGTCTCATTCTTGCTCAGGCTGGTCTCAAACCTCTAAGCTCAAGCGATCCTCCCCTCCTCAACCCCCCAGACTGCTAGGATTATAGGCATGAGCTGCCACGCCCAGCCCAAACCCTCCTTCTTCTTCTTCTTCTTCTTCTTTTTTTTTTTTTTACAAGGATTTTTTATTAATATAATGTATGAAAAAAAAAGAAAAGTGCCTGGAACATAGCTTGATGAACCAATACAGAGGGGGCTATTTTCCCTTTCATATAAGAACTCTTAATGCCCAGGTGAGAATTTCTCAACCTCTCAAATATCAGGAAAATGAATAATAAAACCAACTAAGTTACAAGTCAGTGTAATGACAAACATTAAAAAGCCTCAAATCCTGAGTGAGGCAGCAGGAAGAGGTGGGAACAAGTCCTTTGGAAAGCTCTGGGGCTTCCAAGAGCAGCCTCCACTCCTAGTTAACAGGGACACATTCATAGTCAACCCAATAACCAGGTGAGGACTTTCATAGCAGGGTGACCTGTGCTGGCCCACAGCTAAGGAAGCAAATGCACCCCTCCAGCAGGTTGGATAAAGGGCAGTGCCTTCCGCCAGCAGAAGGTAACCAGCCACTGCCCCAGGCCCTCATCAGCTTGGGCCTGAGATCTTCAGGGCTATGCAGACACAGCTCTCTATAGATCCAGTAGTAACCTAGAGCCTGAGTCTTTGTTGTCCACAAAATCTTCCCCTTCTCAGTGCCCACATGTGCTGATGGAGACTGAGGAGACCTGGGAGGGATCTTGGGATGAGAGGAGCTCAGAATGCCTGTTGAGAAATCACAGGCATAAGGGCTGTGGGACCACAGTGGGCCTGGGGCTGAGACAGTGCCTGAGAATGAGCCTGGGTCTGTGATTGGGGTTGGACCTGATAATGAGCCTAGGAATGGATCTGAGTTTGGGGCTGGACCCGACAATGAGCCTAGGAATGGATCTGAGGTTGGGGCTGGACCCGACAATGAGCCTAGGAATGGATCTGAGGGTGGGGCTGGACCCGACAATGAGCCTAGGAATGGATCTGAGGTTGGGGCTGGACCTGACAATGAGCCTAGGAATGGATCTGAGCTTGGGGCTGGACCTGACAATGAGCCTAGGAATGGATCTGAGTTTGGGGCTGGACCTGACAATGAGCCTAGGAATGGATCTGAGGTTGGGGCTGAACCTGGGCCTGGTCTTGGACCTGGGAATGGGCCTGAATGGGCTTTGGCATCAGCTTGGGCCTGGGCACGGGGCCTGGAGCAGCAGGGACACCCACCTGGGTGCTGTACCCTGGGCAGTCCCAGGCCGGATGGAGGCTGCAGTTGGTGGTGAGAACCCACCTTTTTTTTTTTTTTTTTTGCAGTTTTTGGCCAGGGCCGGGTTTGAATGCACCACCTCTAACATAAGGGGGCTGACGCCCTACTCCTTGAACCATAGGCACTGCCCAGAACTCACCCTCTTATCTGTGACTGTTCTCGACCCGTACTGTCTGGCCTCTGACCCCCTCTCCCTGAGACAGGTGAGTGGCCATCCTGGAATACTCTTCAGTTCTGGGCACTCCTTCCCTCCTGAATGTCTCTCCCTGGATTCCGGGATGAAGCCCTCCTCTCATCCCCTCCGAGCTTCCTGCCTGCTTCTCCACAGTCTTCCTCTCCTTATCCCTGGCGCTCCTGGGGGCTATGTGCTGGATACTCTTCTCACTTCACAGACCCCCAGGGGCAAATGTACCCTTTTCTGGGGGCGTATTTCCATGGAGATGCTGATGTCTAACACAGTCTAGGCTTCTCTACTGAGCTCCAGACCTCTGTGGCCACATGGTGGCCTTCTGGACGTGTCCACGTGAAGCTCCTCAAATAGAACCTGCCCTAGATGAAACTCATCTTCCACTGACTCCAAAACAAAACAAAAAAACCCAACATAGCATGACCTTATGACTCTTTTTGTGTTTCCTAAGCTGCTACCACAAGGTACCCACATCTCTTGACTACCCTTCTCCCCCACATGCTCTGTCATCAATTCCTGTCAATTCTAACTTATTAAATTTTGTCTCAAATCCATGGCCTCTCTATCCTCACTGCCTTCATCTCTGTCCTGGACCAGCCTCCTCACTGGCCAAGTCCTGCCTCCTTTCCTCCATTCTCCACACTAAAGCCAGGGGATCTCTCAGCACGTACACGATCCTTTTGCACCGAAGACCCCTCAGTGGCCCTGCGACAGTCTTAGCACCAAACAAACTTCACAATGCACCTGCCTAGGACCTGCAGTCAGCCCTGCCACTCCCCGTCCCTTGCTACAGAACAGCCACGGGGCCCTTCTACCTGTGCCTCTGTGTCCATCTGCTCTTTTCCAGGGGCCTCTTCTGCTTTCCTACCCTCTCCTGGCTCTGACCAACCCTCCAGGCCTCTAAGTGAACGCCTCCTCCTCCTAGAAGCCTCCCAGGACCCTCCTGTCTAGGTTGGATGCACCTTTGCTTTCACAGAACCTCCATTACCTAATGCCTACTCATCTGGGATGAAGGGCCAGCATCTGCCGTGTTCCACTTCCATAGCTCTGGCACCCAGCCCAGGGCTTGCAGAAAGTAAACACTTAGAGAAAATTAGTTGACTTTGGCACAGGGCGCTCTCAGCTTCCTACTCTGCTTTATACATGGTGTAGGCAGCTGTGGCCCCACTGGAAGGTTAATTCCAGGCAGGTGGAGAGAAAAGGGCTAGAGACACAGTCTGCCCAACTCTTAAGAAGGGAACTGATGTGGAGGGCATTACACAAGGTCTTAGACAGAATCGGTTTCAGGGTTGAGACAGAGCTTTCTCCCCCATCCTGCATGAGTGAAAAACGATCCCTGTCTACGTGTGGAGGCTTTTGGAAAATGTACTGATCTGGATTGACCCCACAAGCTGACCCAGTTCTCCTGTCCTTTCCTGGTTGTCACAGGAATGTTCCCAGAGCATATGTGTCTCAGAAGAACCTTCTGGCAAGTTCACATTTTTGGTCTGCTCAGAGTTGAGATCAGAGGCAGCTTGGATTCAGAATCTGCTTTCAGAGCTCTTGGAAGGTGCTAAGCTCTGGTTATTTCTGAGTAACCCTAAAGGGCCCTCCACACTTGGGTGGGTTCCAACCCAGGCCAGTCCCCTTCCTGCTCCGCATTCAAGCAGAGGTGGGCATGAGAGAAGAGGGAATTCTGGGTAAATTGTTTGCTCACAGTGGGAGAAGTCACCCCCCACCCCACCTGATCCAGCTCTCCCTTGAGGCAAGGTCATTATTAGCAAACAGCCAGCTGCATTTCCCTCATGGGAATGCTAAAGAGACAGAGTTAATAAAAATCTATCTTATTAACAGCCTGACCTAGCAGCATTGATCACATTAGAAGTGACACGGCACACACAGTCCCCATTATGTGCACGGGGCAAGGCTCAGCGGAGCTCAAAAAGCCATTTAAATCCGTTCAGGAGTGACTCCTCCAAGGGCCTGAAACATCCCCCAAACTAATAACCCCGACAAAGCACCGCTAGGGAAAATTCCTTGAGGATTTGAGATTTTCACTCTGTTAATCTCCTAACTCCAAGAAGCGAATGCTCCCTGCAGCAAATTAAATACCTTTATTAAAGGGTCCCCTCACCCATTCTCTAAGACTGGGTAACTCTCCCTCTGTCCTGTGCGTCTGCCTGAGGGGTTGTCCCCTACACCTCCTCATTTTCTTCTGTTACTCTAAGGAGGCCCAGAACCCACTAGGATTTGCTAATTCATAGACTTTGGAAACACCTGAGCCCTCTGGCTTCCCTGAGTGGGTCCCAGGGCCCATCAGCTGAAGGAACTACTTCCCATATTTTATGGGGGTGATGGGCTCCAAACAGCCCTAATGCAAGCATCTCTACTCTTGCAGTTTGCCTGGAGGAGGAGGACCCAACAAAACCGTGTGGGCCACGGGGCCTTGTGGCCCATCTGACTTCACTAGAGGCTTGCTGGTCATACCTTGAACAGTTAACTAGAAACGGGGGGGGGGGGGTGTAGCTAAAAGGAAGGTGGGCAGAAGTAGAGAAAGAGGACTCAGAGCAGAAGCCCTCAGCTCCCCTCGTCCCACTGCTTCCTCCCCCACGTGGGCCTTTAGCCACCCCTCCCTAGCATCTGCCTAGAATTGGGTTCAGCCATTTCAACTTCTAGTTACCAGTTTCCTTTGGCTTTTGTTTGAGCCAGATCACCCTGAGGCCTTTCCAGGACTTCCACAGATGCTGTTCTCAGAGAGCCTGCCTTGCAGGGAAACCCACTGTGGTGCAGATGGTAACTTGCAGGCCCCTTCTAGAGACATCCCTATCTAGAGCCTTCCAGTTTCATTGCTGGGTCTGTAGTACCCAGGGCTTAGAGAGAATAGGAACAGGATGTATTTTGTCTCTAGGAAAATCAGATTGCAGGGCCCTGAGCCTTCACAGCAAGGGCTATGTAGGTGTGTATGACAGGCCCTTGTGGTGGGTCTGATCCTGTGGGTACAGACCCTGTTGGTGGAGGGAGAACATACCCTCTTCCTCCTGGGCACGTGGGAAGGTCCTGCCCAGCTTTCCTCCTCTCTATTTACCCCCATTGGGAAGGAGAACCCCTCACTCAGGGTGGACGGTGTCTTCAGGCCCTGGCACCTCAGAGATGTCAAGCCACAATAGCCCAGGCTGGGCTTTGGTCATTTGAAATTCACTCCCCCTTCCATCGGCCTTAGATAGATGCCCTGGGCTTCAAAGTGGTCTCCATTTATCTCCAACCCCCATAGAATTACCTTAGGACCTATGATCTCCCCTGGAAGGCAAAACAGAGTCCCCGAAAGTTGGAGTGGGAGAGGTAGCTGAGAAAATGGGGAGGCATGACAAAGTACATGAGCCCTCAAGATGGGCTCAGGCAGGTCTGGGCATCCAGACTCTGCCACCTGCACACTGTGACCCTCCCCAAGCTATCTGCTCCTATCTATATGGTATATCTCAGGGCCACTAAGCAACTTGAGGAGTAAGGCCCGAGAATCACTTAGCGCAGTAGCGGTTCTAAGAACCAGCCGATAGGAAGAGGCTCGGTGGCTTCCACTGGGCGCCACTGGGTGGGGATTTGTTCCTCCCTGAGGCCTACAGGAGTTTGCTAGTCCACTCAACAGCCTTTCTTCCAGGTACCCCTGCAGGAGATACAGAGCAGAAAAGCTGAAGATGCACCAACCTCTTGCTTCTGACTCTGTACAGCAACTGGCCAGGAGAGTGAGGGAGAGCCCAGGCCGTGGTTGGGGCTGGCTCTGAGTGTCATGGGGGTCTTCTCTCAGAGCCAGTCCTGGGAACATCTGGGGACTAGTCTGTGCATCCTCAAATGAGGCACCAGGGGCCCCAAGGAGGAAAAAGCTAGTTTTTGGAGGAGAGAAAACACTTTAGATCTTACAATGGCCTGTGACTCTCTAAAGCCCAACCCTAACCTGACAAAACTTATTCCTTAGTATTTAATTTCTCTCAATAGAAAGAAACAAAATGACATTTTAATTTAATAAAGTTAAATTAGATTCAGTCTTTCTCTTGGGGGGAGAGGGACATAACGCAAAAACAAGGTGGGAGATATCAGTACAGCCTGTCTTCCACACCTTCTCCATGTCCTTCCTGGGTCCCTCCTGAGGCCTGGTCACGGGTCCTTCCTTCCTCTCGGGCTTTTAGAGGCAAATGGCAATGCTGACCAATCCAGGTCAGTTCAGAGGCCACCCTGTCCCAGACACGCCTTGCCTTGACCCTCCCTTGGCTCTTATGACTTCACGGTGGGGTTCCCCTCTAGCTACCAGGTCTCTAATTCCTTCTGCTGTCCCCACACTCAGAGCTCTCTTTGCTCCCCCTGTTTCCTCCATGGCCTCCACTCTGCATCCCCACTCTGCTCATCCAGCTCCAAATTTTTTTTTTGTAGAGACAGAGTCTCACTTTATCGCCCTCGGTAGAGTGCCATGGCATCACACAGCTCACAGCAACCTCCAACTACTGGGCTCAGGCAAGTCTCCTGCCTCAGCCTCCCGAGTAGCTGGGACTACAGGCGCCCACCATAACGCCCAGCTATTTGTTGTTGTTGTTGCTGTTGTTGTTGCAGTTGCCGAGTTTGAACCCGCCACCCTTGGTATATGGGGCCAGCGCCCTACCCACTGAGCCACAGGCACCACTCCCCAGCTCCAAATTTTGCCAACTCTTCTTTAGCAGCCCACTAGCTTTCTTCATCTGGATTTCTCCTGCTACTCAGACTCAGCGTGCCTTTTACACATCCTCCTTCCTCCAGGAAGCCCTCCCTGCCTACCCCAGCCTGCTTGGTACTTTTCTGTCTACAGCTTTTAGACTAAACCTTTTGGCACCAAATTGCTATCAACAATACAATACAAACCCAGGCTTGAACTGCACGGATCTACTTACATGTGGATATTTTTCAACCAAATGGGGGAATGTTAACCCGTGCATATGGAGGGCCCACTGTACGCAGTTCCACAGGGTAGACTTTAGGGTTTGAGTATGTGCAGATTTTGGTACTTGTGTGGGCTCCTGGAACCCATTCCCTGCACATACCAAGGGTGATGACTGCATACACTCTTGTATATTGCCTCAGATACCATGGATGACTATTCTGTCTTCCCACTTGGATTTTAATTTCTTTGAGGATAAGAACAAAGTCATAAGGTTCTGTTTGCCCATTAGGGTTAAACACAGTTCTGGACACCAAGGAAGGCGGGGTTCCAGGAACAAAGTGGGGTTACCACCAGGAGGGCCGCCCAGCCTGGGCCCAGGCAGATTACAGGGGATATCTTCCCTGCCCCTCCCAGGAGCCCCTCACCTGGCTGACTCCTTCCACTCCATCTGGTCCCCATCGTGCTGCAGAGTGTCCATCTCTGTGAAGAGGGTGGGGTTTGGTGCCTCATCTTCCTCCCCCAGGATGTCCTGGAGCTGCTCAGCAGCTGGAGACCCTGCAAAAGGAGGGCAACAGCATCTGCTGGGTGCCCCATGGAAGGCAGGAGGGCCACCATGAGGCCAGCAGGAACGGGGCAGTAGTGAGTGGGAGGGGAAAGTGTTTCCTAATTCAGTAAAGCTAAGCCCAGCTCCTGGGTGAAGCTGGGATCCCGTAACTGTGGGCTGGACATGGGAGAGATACTCTGAGATAAAAGGTGAATGGCTGTATTCCTCATTCAGACTCCAGGGGCTTGTAGCTGGCAGGGAAGGATGGAAAATGGCCAAAGCCAGGGCAGCAGCCAGCACCAGGAACGGAATAGAAAAGTGAGGTGAGAAACACTCTGACCCAACTTCAGCATAACCAGCCTGGAGGGATCCTTTTCCCCTCTGGGCCCCAAACTGCCCAACTCCCAATGCTGGCCTTGGTCCAGTGTGCCACATGCACCCACCTTCTTTCTGGGCTTGGTGGTAGCCTATTTCCTCAGCTCCCAGCCTACTCTCCAACTACCCACTAGACGTCACTGGGTATGTCTCAGGCACCTCCAAACTCAGGGTCTCTTCCCCAAACGTGCTTCTCCTGTGTTCATTCCTTATTTCTTTCACACAATATTTAATGCATGCCTACTATGTGCTGAGCATTGTTCTAGGTATTACAAAGCTGTGAAGAAGATCTATGTGCCCTTGCTCTCTTGAGAGAATGTTCTCATGACAGAGATAGACAATCAACAAGTCCATAAACCACCATTTCAGGTGATGATAAGTGCTCGGAAATAAAATGGCCAGGGGAGCGACAGTAGGTGACAACATGATCATGAAAGGCCTGAGAGAAGAGGGGCAGATGAGAATGAGCCGCTCCTGCATGTCTGGAAGAAAAGTGCTCCAAGTGCTCCGGACTCCCCTGTGGTGGAGGCGGGAGGGGAGTATGCTGGTCAGTGTGGCTGAAGCGTGGAGAGCAAGGGGCAGAGGGATGATGTGACTCAAAGTGGTGACCAATGAGGTAGCTAAAGGTGGAATGATGGACACCTTGGAGTCACCTCCTCTCCCTCTGTCTCCTTTCCTCCCCTCTTCCCCTCCTCCATATTGAAAGTTTCCCTCCTCCTGAACCCCATGGTCTTGCCCGATCCAGTCTCTCATCCACTATCTTTGGGCCTCATCAAGTCTTCCCATTCCTCTAGCCTCTTTTTCCTCAGTTTGTCATTCTTTTCTGCCTTCATTTATTTCTCCATGGACCCCCCCCCAATGGTCAATAATTTCAGCTATTCTTTCTTCCATCACAGCCTTTCTTCTCTTTTCCCATTGGCATCCCAATGAAACCAGCCAGGCAATGCCCAACAGGAATTCTCTGTAGGTGTGTCTGAGGAAGGCAGTGTGCAAGAGTGGTTTGGTGGAATCAGAGTGTACAATGGACTTCTAATCCAACTAGATATGGGTGTGAATCCCAGGGTGGCTACTTCTTCGTGAGTGAACTTAGTCTCTGTGAACAGGGTTGTTGGGAGGAACAAATCAGGTAGGGAGAATAAAACACCCAACACAGGGCTTGAAATGTAACAGGGGTTTAATCTCCTTCACCCCCAAGCCCCACACCCAGCCTGGGAGCACTGCTGTGGCAAACCAGCCAGCTGTGCAGTAGAAGTGTCTCCCCTCAGCAGGCCTCAAGTGCAGCTTCTACTCATCCTTGTCTCTGACCTTCCCCAAGTCTCTCAAAGCTATTCCTAAGCTTTGCCTCTCTCTTCAAACTTCTTGAGCCATCTCCTGCCTCACTCACAGCCTGAAATCCATCAATGTCCTCCCCTCTACTCCTTCAGTGTCCTCACCCCTGTTGCCATCCATCTTTGCACAAAAGGAGTCTCTTCTCCAGCCCAATCCCTTGTCCCATCCATCCCTCTCCACCTCCTTCCCATCCTTATTTCACCAACTCGAGCGATATTCAACTTCCCTCTTCCATGCTCTTTCTCTCGGCCTATAAACTGCTCTTCTGGTCTCCAAACCCCCTTCCATCACCCTGCCTGTTTTCCAAGCTCTGCTGCTCCCCTTCTTCCTTCCTTTGCCCACCCTCCTAACGGAGTGGCCTCCCCTCTCCCTCCTCTCTCTCCTTGCCCAATCACTTCCTAACCGGCTGCAACTCACTCAGCCCCCAACATGCTAAGGACATTGACTAAGGCAGAGATTTCAAGCTGGCAGCTCAAAGATGAGTTGAATCTAGCCCTTACAGAGTATAAATGTTTTTGAAATTATTGCTAAGATAAAGGAGTATGATATTTCTTATAAAAACCCAGCTCTCTGACTTTTCTTGAAAATTCCGATGCTCTGATCACCAGGTCCACATCCCTGTTTGGCAACAATCAACTAGAGCCAGTGGTGGTGCCTTCTTCGGTGGGCACATCCTTTTGGGCTGCCATAGTCTCCTCTAGCTCCTACTACTCATCTATTGCCGCACACCCAAGTTCTCAGCCCCCACCTTCACATCTCTCTTGCTATCTTAATGTCAAGCCAATAAGCTAATAAAATCAATCAAACCAACAGCACCGTGAAGCTGTAGGCTGGCTTATCTCCCTGGGACATCATTGGTGCTGGCTGCTCCCTCAAAACTGAAATTTTCCTCTTGGCTTTCACAACATGGCACTTTCTTGATGCTTTTCCTATCTGTTTGAAGAGTCACTCCCACTATCCCTCCCCAGCTCCTCTTGCCTGGCTAATACTTAAGGCTTGATCTTCTCCAGGACTCCTCCTTGGTCTCCTCCTCTCCTCCCTTTCCACACTCTTCCTGAGCTAGCTCATGCTATTTGTGGTGTCACCCCGTAATGAGGTCACCCTCATGGCAATGCATCATGAGTCTTGGGCATCCAGCTGCCAACTGGATTGCTCCTTCTGGGGGTTCTGCAGCCCTCTCAACTCAACCGCAGCACATTCCAAACAGCAATGCTGCTCTCCCCTGTTCTGACTAATAGCACCCTTTCTGCTCAGCCATCTAGACAAGAAACGTCCTCACTCCTGAAGCTCCTTCTCTCTAACCCATGTCCAGCGGGATGCCGCATGCTTCATTTGCTCCCTACACGGTTTTTAGCTCCCTCCCTTATTCCCACCCACCACTCAGGCTCTCACCATCTCCCACTTCTCCCCCTGCAATGACTGCCTGCTGCTGCCCTGTCAGTCCCCACTCCCCATGTAGCAGTAGAGTTTGCTTTTAAACTATTTTTAATCTTTTAAAAAATTGCAGATGAATATGGTTTGCATTTGTAAGGTAGTCTGAGTTGTAGTTGTTTCCTTCCCCCAGGAGGTGTCCATATGCCTCCTGCGCATTGCTCCCCTTGGGTGGGAACCTGCTGAAACCTTCCCCCTTCCATCCCCCTGCTTTAAAGTGTTTCAGACTTGTTCACATGGTGGACTCCTGGGAGTCACGGTGCTCTCTGGGGAGACCATAAAATGTTGGGCACAAGAGTTACAAATAATTTTACTAGCAGGAAATGCTATTAATGTATCTATGTGTGTAGCTCAGCGGACCTTGTTTATTTAAATGGTTTGTATTTCTGAATTTTTCTATTTCTTTTAACTTATATCCCTTTTAATTTATTTATTTATTTATTTTTGTAGAGACAAAGTCTCACTTTATCACCCTTGGTGGAGTGCTGTGGCGTCACACAGCTCACAGCAACCTCCAGCTCCTGGGCTTAGGTGATTCTCTTGCCTCAGCCCCCCGAGTAGCTGGGACTACAAGCGCCCACCACAACGCCTGGCTATTTTTCTGTTTTGCATTTCGGCCGAGGCCGGGTTTGAACCCACCACCTTCGGTATATAGGGCCAGTACTCTACTTGCTGAGCCACAGGAGCCGCCCTTATATCCCTTTTATAAGGGATTGCTGACACCTGCTAGCAGATACTAAATGTTTAAGAAAATTTTACAGAAGAAAAACCAACAATTGAGAACCTTACTTTTTCTTTGAATTGTAAGAAAGATCTTTAAAGAAGATGACCGCTTGATTCCAAGGGACGATGCCAATTCCCTCTGAATCAATGTTCAATAATTACTCTTTTAAAAATGCAGATTTACCAGCCTGGGCAACATAACAAGATCCCATTGCTACAAAATATTTAAAAAATTAGCCAAACATGGTGGCCTGTACCTGTAGTCCCACCTACTCACTCAGAGGCTGAGGCAAGAGGATTGCTTGAGGCCAGGAGTTAGAGGCTGTAATGAGCTATAACTGACCCACTGCACTCCAGCCTGGGTCACAGAGCAAGACCTTGTCTACAAATAATAAAATAAAATAAAATGCAGATTTGATCTTTTTACTCTAGAGGTGAACAACTGTCAATAACTCTCCACTTCCTAAAGCCTAGGATCAGTGACATGGCTTACCACATCCCTTGAGATCAGGCCCTAACTTACCTTTCCAGGTTCTGGCATGTCCCTCACCAGCCATGACCCCAAAGGGCAGACCATATACGGTTCTCTAACGAGGAGGGCATGCCTCTCCTGGGGTCCTCTACCCACCATTCCACAAGTCGGAATTCCCTTCCCCCTTCAAGGCCAGGTAAGAAGGCAAACACAAGGAACAATCATCAGACAAGAGACAGGACAGAGAGCCTGATCCCACCCTGCAGCGCATTACCTGCTCCCTGGAATAGCTGAGTGCCGGGGTCCCAGGCTGTTGGCACTGCCTCTGGCCCCAGCCTGCTCCTGCTGCTGCTGCCTGCCCTGGCCCTGCTGCCACAAGTCCTCTTCCAGCACAACAAACTCACTTTTGTTTCCAGTTAAGCACCAGGAGAGAGGAGAGGGGGTGGGGATGGGGAGAGCACAAGAGCAGGAATGTGTGAAAGACTGGGGAGGTGGAGAGAGGAGGCTACATGGAGAGAGAACAGAGGTGTGGTCAGCGTGAGAAGGAGAGTGAACTAAAGCTACTGAGAGAGAGAGGGAAAGGAAGAGAGAGAGTGGGAGAGAAAGGAAAGAAGAGAGATAAAAGGCAAGTGCTCTGGAGAAGGGCGTATTCAGTCGAGCAGGCAGCAGGGACAGTGGCAGCCGAGGTCCTGTGAGAGGAGAGGCAAACTGCCCTTTATTCCCTCCCCTCCGCCGTGCTGGGGGCTCTAGAAGAGCCTAGGGGCCTCTCCTCAAGCACTTTTATAAAGGCAGAGGTAGGATTTGCCTGGAGACTCCCCAAGGGCTCCTTTGAGTCTGGCTGGAAAGTGGCCTGGCAGGGCCATGTCTTTTGGCCACACAGGCCCCAGGGAGCAGGTGGGGTTGTTGGAGGCGGATGTTGGCTGAGACAAGCGATAAAAGGCTGGTCAATATGTGCCTGTATCTGCTTTCTCTCCTTTCCTGACTTTAAACCCAAACTCCTGATCCTCCTCCTGCTCACCCACCTCTGAGAGGCCACGTCTACTGTCGGCACTCAGTGGGTGTTTTCTGGGAGCCCAGGGGCGGTGGGACCTGTGGGCTCACCGTCTGTGGGCTCTCAGAAAACACCTCAGAGTGTGTGGTGAACCCACTGGAGAATTATTTTGCTCTTCTGAGAAACTGCTAATCTCCTGGGTTTGGTTCAACAAGTGCTTACTGAGTCCTTAGAATGTGCCAAGGTTGATTAAAGGTCGCTGAGCGGTGGCTGCTCTAAGGAGTTACAAGCCCTGAATTCAGACGGTCTCAGAGCTGGGAGGGAGCCGACTGATGGTCAAGTCCAAACCCCTCATTTCACAGTGGAGAAAACCAAGACCCAGGTTACCCACAGAAGGCCCCCTGGTTAGCAGGGCCCAAGGAGGGTTGACAGCTTCTGACATCCTCCCCCCATGGAACACTGTCCCGTTAGCTGGTTCCATGGGCCACACTCTCGTACCAAGGCTCAAGGATCAAGGATGCCCATTTCAAAGCTAAGAAAACAGAAACTGAGGGTCAGGGGCTCCAAGGAAACACAGACCCCTGCAGTGGGTGTCCCTGGAGTCTCCGCCTTGGTGTTCCTGGGCAGGGCAGGGCAGCAAGTGGCTGGGCCCAGCTGGGGGTCGCAGGCCCTGCAGCTTGAGCTACTGTGGCAGAGGTTGATCGCTCTTCCCGGGCAGTGGCAGCAGGCACTGTGGTGGCCTCAGCTCCCAAAGAAAGATCCCCAAGAATACCAGGCAGATTCTGCTTATCCAGGTGGTGCTTTAGCAGCCCAGACCCAGGCTCAACTCCTGGCTCTGCTGGGGACCAGCAGCAGGGTGTGGCGAGGCTGCCAGCTGCCTTGGTCTTCTCTTCACTGAGGTGGGAGTGATCACACGCACCTCGCTGGGTTGTGGCAGGGTCCAGTTAGGTAATACTCACAGCATGGCTGGCGCAGTGTATGCCAGCTGCCCAGTAGATGGTATTTTGTTGTTGTTGTTGTTGCAGTTTGACTGGGGCTGGGTTTTGAACCCACCACCCTCGACATGTGGAGCCGGCACCCTACTCACTGAGCCACCCTCAGTAGATGGTATTGCCATTACTGTTGCTGCCCGCAGGTGTGACCCATCCTCTCTTACTACCAGTCACCCAGTCACCAGCCTGTCCCCTCCAAACAGCTCAAGGTATCGATCTTCCTCAGTCCAGACCCCTGGTCCTCCAGGCCTCTCTCCCTCCTGCCCACAGAAAGGACAGTTTACCACATGCTGTGTTATAGGATCAGGGTCTTTCTAGTGCACCGTGGCCCCACACCCCTCACCCATAAGGAGAAATGCCACAGGTAAAAGCGAGTCACAGTGCTGGCCCCACTGCAGGAAGGGGGTCGCCACAGCAGCAAGGAGAGACTGGCCTCAGGAGCCAGCACACCAGCACCTGGAACCGAGCTCTCCCTGGGTGGAACTGACCGCTTGTTGGGTGAGCAGAGCACAGAATGATCTAGTGAACTGCGAACTAGAAGCAGCGTGGGCTGTCACTCCTGGTGAAGATCGGGAGGCATTTATGACCCTGGGGACAGCAGCATCAGGACATAGTCCTGTGGTCCTCAGCTCTGGGCAACTCCTCTCAGAGATTCCCTCTCTCGTAGGGTCCTCAGCGATTTGCTGGACAGTCAGCTTTGCAAGGCTGGGTCTGACTTGTTAGCATTGCTCTGCTGGGCGCCCGCTACGTGTTGGCTGGGTGGGTGCAGCTGGCTGCTTAGCACTCAACTGCCAGAACGAGGAAATGGGGCTGGGGCTGGTGCGGAGGGCGGCCCCTGAGTATGGGGGAGTAGTAGAAGAAGGCACCTAAGGGTGCTGAAGTCATTCTTCCTAACTGTGTGAAGCGGGACACTCTGAGAGGGGACATGGAAACCCCAAGTCCTAGTTTTATGAGCAGTGTAGTTCTTGGGCTGCCCATAAACCCCAGATGTGTTCTCTAAGAGAGGAAAAGGAAAGCATGCCACTTGTGTTCATGGAACTCCCTCCTGTGGTAGGTGGCTTTGGGGATAGCTGCCCAGACCATGTCCCTCATCCCCACGAAGACGACCCCCTGGCAGCTGTGTTTGTGAAACATGACCCAGACGCAGAGAGAACGTGTAAACTGGAAGCACAGAGAGGCAGAAAGTGAGCGCTGGGCTGCAGAGAGGGGACAGCGGGGGGGAAACCATGCAGCCCCAGGGAGGGCCCCGGGAGGGTGCTCTGTCCACCACTTGAGCCTGACTCTTTCCTCTGCTTTGGTACTGTGAGAAACTCCTTTGTTGCTTTTTTTTTCTTTTGAGAAAATAGCAATAGCAAAGATAGAGTCTTACTCTATTGCCTAGTCTAGAGTGCCCTGGCGTCAGACTAGCTCACAGCAACCTCAAACTCCTGGCTTCAAGCAATACTCCTGCCTTAGCCTCCCAAGCAGCTGAGACGATAGGCGCCTGCTGCAATGCCTAGCTAATTTTTCTATTTTCAGAAGAGATGGGCATCTCAGTCTTGCTCAGGCTGATCTTGAACTCCTTAGCTCAAGGGATCCTCCCACAGAGCCACCCCGAGTGCTAGGCTTATAGGAGTGAGCCACCGGCCAGGCCCCCTTTTGCTATTGTAAGGTAAACAGTCTCTCTCTCCCTCTTTCTCTCCCCACCCCCTAACCCTAAGCCAGCTCCAGTAGGTTTCTGGTACAGTGATAAAATGACCTTCTGATCGTGAGACCCTTTGTATGAAATTCTAGGGGGTGGAGATTTTCTTCTGTGTACCTTCTTGAGTAAAGTATAAGGGTTATAAGAGAATGTTAGATCATTGGAACAGGAATAGTCAGAGTAAGAACAAACAGCGAATCAGTGAAAGACAAGGGATGAGGCAAAGGCAGGGCAGGCCTAGGAAAAGGGAGGAAGCACACCTGGCCCTGGCCTTGGCCGTGCAGAAGGGAGGAGCTCAGCTGGGCCGGAGGGGCTGGCAGAGCCCAACAAGTGCATGGCTGGCCTCCAAAAGTTCTTGTGGATGGAGTCAAGGCTGGAGAAGATTTTGGTGTGTGTTGGGGTGGGACGGGGGGAGATCCAGTCAAGGCTAGTGGAAAAATTCAAGTTTGAGACCCTCAGCCTTTCTCTTCTGCACTGCCCCATGCTGCTCTGCTCCTTTGGGCCTAGGCACAGCAACAACCACAGTGTGAAATCAGAAAAGCCTGAGCATTTGTAGGAACAGGAGACCCTGCTGAGAAAAAAGGACCCACATCTTGGAGCTGGGTGGGGAAGATTTAGACATTTCTGCAGAGCCAAAAGGGTGAAAGGCAACAAATTGTGCTGCATCCATTATTCATGATCTAAGATATATAAAATGTCTCTCCATCTTCAATTCACACGTTGTTCTTGCTGTTTTGTTGTAGTAAATATAAACGCAGCAAAGTGACAGAATTGTCATCTAAAACCAAACAGACAATTGATGCTTACTTCTCAGCCAAAAGGGGCACAGAAGTCTAATTATGTCAGTGGGAAGCTGAATCTTTTTTTTTTTTTTTTAAATTTGTGAGACAGAGTCTTGCTCTGTCAACCAGGTTAGAGTGCTATGGCATCGTCATAGCTCACAGCAACGTAAAACTCCTAGTTTCAAGTCATCCTCCTGCCTCAGCCTCCTGAGTAGCTGGGACCACAGGCACCCACCACAATGTCTGGCCTAATTTTCTGTTTTTAGTAGAGATGAGAGGGGAATGTCTCACTATTACTCTGGCTGGTCTTGAACTCTCGAGCTCAAGAAATCCTCCTGCCTTTGCCTCCCAGAGTACTGGAATCAGGCGTGAGCTACAGTGGCTGACCTGGAAGCTGAATCTTGGTCCTGCTTCCTTTCTTTGCTACAAGGTCGGTGGGGAAGGAGAAGGAAGACCAGGAAACTTCCAGGCTTCTTTCAGTTCTTCTACGCTGTAAAGGGCTAGACTTAAAGATATTCTTTGTGTTTAGTTCAACACATCATGTGTCTTTAGTTGTTTGAAAATAGGCCCTGAGCCAACGTGAGGGGTGGGGACAGAGGAAAACCCAAGTTCCAGATGAGGTGAGGGAAGGAATGTGTGTGCTGGGTGCAGCTGAGGAGAAGGGGTGCCGAAGCAGAGAAACGCAGAGATGGAAGGAGACTCAGGAGGGCAGTGAGGACAGGCGGGGCGAGGACTGGAACTGCAGAGGGAGACGGCCAGAGGACTTACAAGAACAGGGATATTTAATATAGGCTCTTGTTTAAAAAAATATGGATTTCTGCAACATAGCTCCCCTCCCCCCACGGTTATGAACCTTCAACAAAGTCTCTGCTCACATATGTGCCTTAAACGACCAATATGGAGGAAACCACAGAAGAATAGAACTCCACGCCTGAGTTGGCCCAGACGTGAATGCAGAGGACAGATACAGAAGGAGAAATGCAGAAAGACCAAGAGCGCCCCAGGCAGGGGATCGGAGTTAGAGCAACCATGCGACTCAAGCCTCTGGGAATGCACAGACATTTAGGCAAAGGCATAGACCTCCGCCAGCATGTGGGCTAAGAGGCTAGAGTCCATTTTAGCTAACGCTTGAGGAATAAGGTTGTGGCTTGGTGCCAGTAGCACAGTGGTTACGGTGCCAGCCACATACACTGAGGCTGGAGGGTTTGAACCCGCCGAGGCCAGCTAAGCAACAATGACAACTGCAACCAAAAACTAGCCAGGCATTGTTGTGGGCACCTGTAGTCCCAATTACTTGGGAGGCTGACACAAGAGAATCGCTAAAGCCCAAGAGTTGGAGATTGCTGTGAGCTGTGACATCACAGCACTCTACCGAGGGTGACCTAATGAGACTCTGTGTCCAAAAAGAAAAAAAAAGAAGAATATGGTTATAAAAACTTTACAAGAGGACTTTTATTGGGTCACTTGCAAATTCAGGTTCTCAACCAAATTTTCCCTTAAGGTCTTAAGGTCACTAACTCAGGATTCTATCCTAATAGCGATTTGGGGGTTTTGTGTTATTTTTTATTTTTACTTATTTATTTATTTTTATTTTTTTTATAATTTTATTGAATCATAATTGTGTACATTGGTGCAATCATAGGGCACAATGTGCTTCACATACAATCAGAAATATTTTGATCATACTGTTACACAGAGTCTCACTATGTCACCCTTGGTAAAGTGCCGTGGCATCACAGCTCACAGTAACCTCCACCTCTTGGAAGTAAGAAATTCTCTTGCCTCCGCCTCCCAAGTAGCTGGGACTACAGGTACCTGCCACAACGCCCAGCTATTTTTTTTTTTAACTGCATGTGTCATTATCATTTAGCTGGCCCAGGACGGATTGGAACCTGCAAGCCTTGGTGTATGTGGCTGGCACTGTAACCACTGTGCTACAGGCACTGAGCCTGAGGGGTTGTTTGTTTGTTTGTGGTTTTGTTTTTTTTCTGTGGGGTTTTTTTTTGGTTCTGTTTTGTTTAGTCCCTATGATGAGACAGGGAATGCTGCATGTGTTGATAATTCCAGGAGATCTGGGTTTAAGGGATCAATGGACAAGAAGAGACATAAGAATAAATGCAGGCTTCCTTGGGGTAATTGAAATTTAATTTGCCTTTCTCCCCTACCATAGGCGGTGGGGATATAAAAGGTCTCGAATAAGCTTCATGTGTTCCCCTTTTCCTTCCTTCTTTCCTCCTTTCGCTCTTCTCCTCTCTTTACCACTCTCTCCAAGATCCAAACTGTTAAGTAAACAAAGATGAGGACGCTCCCCCATTTTAAAGCTTCAAATTAAAAAAGAAAGCCAACTGTCTTTGCTTCTATGTGTGAAACAACACCTGTTTCAGGAGCTCCTTAGCAAAGGAGATATTTTAGAGAAAAATTCATCTTCTATCCCAAATCCTTGCCCTTCTCTCACCAGCAATGGGGAAAAACAGACACCATGAAACATATCTGTGGCCCCAAGTCTTGGAACTAGGCAGGCACCAATATTTGGATAGAAAACAGCCTTTCTGTCTTTCACTTCTCATCTTGGGGTGGTTTTCATCTTTTAGTGACCCCAGAGTTGCTCAATGCCTGGCAAGTAGAAGGCAGCCTGAATCTTTTTTCATGTGCCTCCCATCAGAAGGATCTCATGAACTTCTCAGTACCAATGAGGGCAGCCAAACCAAACATATGTCCATTTACAGAGGAAAAAGATTTGGGCTCTGTGCTTCTAAATTGGGGTGATATATTTAAAGTGAACCAACTATATTGTAAGTATCTACCAGGAACCATCTGAAGTATTTAATATCTATTTATACCTTATTTAGCAACTCACAGCCATTTGGTGTGACCAACCATCTGGTTTGCCTGGGGCAGTCCTGGTTTTACTAGGAAAGTCCTGGGAAATCTTCAATCCTAAACTGAGACCATTGGCCACCCTCCAACGGGTGTAGTCTTTCACTCTACAGCTGAGGATACTGAGACTCCAGTGTCTACAACCCCTCCTCAGGTTGGGCTTGACCGATCTTATTTCTCTTGGGTCTTGGCTTCAGTTCTTATTAGTCGCCTGGAAAAGCAAAGATCCAACCACATTTCTAAAGCTGCTTCTACTCCTCTTTCTCCTAACGGCCTCTCAAGAGGTTCTCACAGCCAAAAAATGCATTTTTTCCCCAGGGTATAGAGCATGAGTCTTGCTGATTATCACCACAGCTTGATGATTCTATTAATCATCTGTGTTCTGCTTTAGTCAAAATCCATTGGCTGCTAAGTATTGACTTCCTAAATTATATTCACATTGGAAGAAGGGGTAGTAAGGATAGAGAGAACCAATGAACCAATCGCTATGGGCATATTAGTCCCTACCTATCCTTTTCACCCTAAGGCAATTTGGTCACTTGGAAGGGTATAACTCTCAGCCTGTGTCCAAGATGGTGACTGACCAATGACATCTTGCAAAGGAAAGCAACATAGTAGAAGGGCATGCATGGGCTTTGGGATAAACAGACCTGCTTCTATTTTCCAGCTTCACTGATATCATCTGCATCATACTGCATCATTTTCAACTTTAGTTTCCCAATCTGAAGTTGGAGACAATAATATCTCCCTTTTGGTGTTAGTGTGAGGATTAATTAATTTATTCTATTCTTTTTTTTTTTTTTGAGATAGAGTCTTACTTTGTTACCATGGGTAGAGTGCCATGGAGTGATAGCTCACAGCAACCTCAAACTCAAGCAATACTCTTGCCTTAGCCTCCCAGTAGCTGGGACTACAGGCACCCACCACTACACCCAGCCATGTTTTAGAGAGCAGGTCTCGCTCTTGCTCAGGCTGGTCTTGAACTCCTGAGCTCAAGCAATCCACTATCCCTGGCCTCCCAGAGTGCTAGGATTACAAGTGTGAGCCTCCCACTGGACTATTCTATTCTATTGAAATGGAGTCTCACTTTGCTGTCCCAGGCTAGAGTGCAGTGACACCATAGCTCACAGCTCCCTCAAACTTCTGGGTTCAAGTGATCTTTGTGCCTCAGCCTCCAGAGTAGCTGGAATTCTATAGGCGTGTGCCATTATGCCCCATTGGCATTAGCTTTTCTATTTTTATTAGAAACAGGGTCTCACTTTTTCTCAGGCTGGTCTCAAACTCCTGAGCTCAAGCAATCCATCAGCTTTGCCTCCCAGAGTACTAGGATTACAGGTGTGAGTCACTGTGCCTAGCTACATCCTGATTTTAAACTACATTACAAAGCTATAGTAATCAAAACAGTATAATGTTGGCATAAAAACAGACACATAGACCAATGGAAAGAAAGTAATAGAAAACCCAGAAGTGGGCACACACACACACATATATATGGTCAACTAATATTTGACAAGAGCACCAAGAATACATGATGGGGAGGAAAGATTAGTCTCTTCAATAAAAGGTCTTGAGAAAACTAAATATGCATGTGCAAAGAATAAAATTGGTGGCTGGGTGTGGTGGATTGCTTGAGCTCAGAAGTTTACAGGGATTACCCACCTATAATCCTAGCACTCTGGGAGGCTGAGGCAGGTGGATTACTTGAACTCAGGAGTTCAAGACCAAACTTTGCAAAAGCAAGACCCCTGTCTCTACTAAAAATAGAAAAACTGAGGCAAGAGGATGGCTTGAGCCCAAGAGTTGGAGGTTGCTATGAGCTACGACGCCACGGCATTCTACCCAGGACAACAGCTTGAGACTCTGTCTCAAAAAAAAAAGAAAGAAAGAAAGAATGAAAGAAAGAATAAAATTGGCCCTTTATCTTATAGCACTCACAAAATTAACTTAAAATGGATTAAGAACTTGAATGCAATACCAGAAGCCATAAAACTCCTAAAAGAAAACAGAAAAAAGGCTCCTTGACATTAGTCTTGGCAATGAATTTTGGGGTATGTCACCAAAAGCATAGGTAATAAAAGCAAAAATATACTAGTG
Organism: Arctocebus calabarensis; assembly: GCA_963573935.1. Classification (NCBI taxonomy): domain Eukaryota; kingdom Metazoa; phylum Chordata; class Mammalia; order Primates; family Lorisidae; genus Arctocebus; species Arctocebus calabarensis. The sequence continues at coordinate 33,185 of CAUYON010032233.1, forward strand.
GGACACAATGTTAAAGAGCTTCTGCATGGAAAAGGAAACAATTATCAAAATGAAAAGGCAACCCACAGAATGAGAGCAAATATTTGCAAACCCTACATCTGCTAGGGGGTTGATATCCAAAATATATAAGGAACTCATACAACACAATAGCAAAAACCTCAAATGATTTTATTTTATTTATTTACTTATTTTTTTGAGACAGAGCCTCAGCTGTCACCCTGGATAGAGCTGTGGTATCACAGCTCACAGCAACCTCCAATTCCTGGACTCAAGCGAGTCTCTTGCCTCAGCCTCCCAAGTAGCTGGGACTACAGGCACCCACCACAACACCCGGCCATTTTTTGGTTGCAGCTGTCATTGTTGTTTGGCAGGCCCAGGCTGGATTCGAACCCGCCAACTCAGGTGTATGTGGCTGGCACCTTAGCCTATTGAGCCACAGGTGCAGAGCCAATTGATTTGATTTTAAAATGGACACAGCAAGCTTGGTGCATAGTGCATGCCTATAGTCCCAGCTACCGAGGAGGCTCCAGTGGGAGGATTGCTTTAGCCCAAGAGTTTGAGATCACATGGTATTTCTGGCTTATGTCACTTAGCATAATGCTGGAGGGCAACACAGAAAGACACCATCTCTTTAAAAAAAAAAATGGGCACAGGAGCTGAATAGGCATTTTTCTAAAAACATACAAATGGCCAATAGTTACATGGAAAAGTGCTCACATCACTAATCAGGGATGCAAATCAAAACCACAGTGAGATAGCACCTCACACATGTTAAGATGCCTGGTATCAAAAGGCAAGAGCTAACAGATGTTGGCTAAGATATGGGGGAAAGGCAATTCTTATACACTGTGGGTGGGAATGTAAATTGACACAATCATTATGGAGGTTCCTCAAAACATTAAAAATAGAACTGCCATATAATCTAGCAATCCCACTTCTGGGTATATATCCAAGGGAAATAAAATCAATATATCAAAAAGATATCATCACTCCCATGTTCATTGCAGCATTATTCACAATAGCTAAGCTATAGAAGCATCCTACATGTTCGCTGACAGATGAAGGGATAAAGAAAGTGTGATGGGGTGGTGCCTGTGGTTCAAAGGAGTAGGGTGCTGGCCCCATATACCAGAGGTAGTGGGTTCAAACCCAGGCCCCATATACCAGAGGTAGTGGGTTCAAACCCAGGCCCGGCCAAAAACTGCAAAGAAAGAAAGAGAGAGAGAGAGAGAGAGAGAGAGAGAGAGAGAGAGAGAGAGAGAGAGAAAGAAAGAAAGAAAGAAAGAAAGAAAGAGTGAGTGATGTATATCTAAAAATATATAATGGAATCCTGTTCAGCCATTAAAAAGAAGGAAACTTAGCCATTTGTGATAACATGGAAGAATCTGGAAGGCATTATGCTAAGTGAAATAAGCCAGAAATACCACATAATCTCACTTGTATGTACAATCTTTAAAAGTTGAACTCATATAAACAGTAGAACAGAATTTACCAAAGGTTGGGGGAGTGGGAGATGGGGAGAAGCTAGTCCACGGTGAAAACATTCTGGCAGCCTAATGTACAGCACAGTGACTAGAGTTAATAATTTCGTACTGTCCACTCAGAATTCGCTGAGAGGGATCTTATGTGTTCTTATCACACACGCACAAAAAGGCAACTATGGGAGGTGATGGATGAGCTAATTAATTTGATTGCAGTAATAATTTCACAATGTATATTAAATCATCATGTCGTATACTTTATATGTAATTTTTTGTCAATTATACTTTAATAAAATAAAAAAGAGAGGATATATACATTTTCTGTTCTTTAATACTCTAACTGCCTTTTCTGGATAATTTTTACTTATTTTTCAGACTCATCCCAGACACACCTACTCTAGGAAGCCTGTGTCCTCTTCTCCCCACTACCCCCCACCCTAGCCTATGTATGCCCGTTTCTCATCCCGTAATTCCCTGGGCAGACCGACATCACAACACACCTGTTCATGGGCCTGTCTTCCCCAGGTGTGAGAGTTTTCCTGCAAGGTGCTCTAAAACCATCCTGAGGGCAACTCTGAAGCAAGGGACTGGCTTCCATGCACAGAGTACAGAGCCAGCATGAGAAGGACCAGGAGGCCTGGGCTGGCCTTCCTGTCCCTGACCTGTTGTGGGATTGAGGACCCCAGTTGCGGGCCTCGAGGGGAATGGGAGCAGGGACTTCACAATGTTCTGCAGGTTTGAACGTGGTTCTGGCAAGCATCAAATTTCTTCAGGATGGTGGATCTTTAACCAGGTACATTGGGGAACTCAGAAAAGTACAAGGCACTCAAGCCCCATACCGCATCTCACATATCAGGCAGATGGCTTATGTATTTTTAAACTATTCTAGTATATATTAAATGCACCCTGCCTCATGGGTCTCTCTGAAACGAAAACAAGTAAGCTACCTGGTCTTTGTTTCAATATTATAGCTACGATTACTGACACTATAAATTTAGTTAACAAAATTATACAAAGTGTCATTCTCAGAGTCCGCTCACAGTTCCGTGTAACAGGTACAAATCCCTGTCTCATGCATGTGTTCGTGGGTCCTTGCCATCATTCTGTAGGGCCTGAACTGAGGGGGTCTCTTCTCAACCCTTCATCTGCGCAGTCTGCCTGATGCTCAGGCCCAGCCACATCTAGCCACCTGGCCTGGCCCACGCCCCACGTTCTTCAGGGTCCCCCTCTCCTCTGAAGTGGGATTCCCACTTGGACTATGTGGCCAGGCCAGCCGGACCCCTGCCCAGATTGTCTGGATGGATCCACAGAATGGAAGGGACATGACACTCTGGGAGGAAAAGCACATGGGGTCAGGTGCTCTACAACAAAGAAAAGTGAGAGATTCAGGCAATTATCTAGAAGATGCAGATAAAATGATTTGGGCACTGTTTTATTTTCCTTTCCCCAGGACATTGGCACTGACCCTGTCATGTGGCAGAAAGGGTTTATATCTGCATCACATGTGCCTATTTTTTGTTTTTGTTTTTGTTTTTTGAGACAGAGTCTTACTTTGACACCCTGGGTAGAGTGCTGCGGTGTCACAGCTCACAGCAATCTCAAACTCTTGGGCTTAAGCGATTCTCTTGCCTCAGCCTCCTGAGTAGCTGAGACTATAGGCTCCCACCACAATGCCTGGCTATTTTTTTGTTGCAGTTTGGCAGGGGCCGGGTTTGAACCCACCACCCTCAGTATATGGGACTGGCGCCCTACTCACTGAGCCACAGGCACCACCCGGAAGATATTTTTATGGAATAAAACTCTGGTTAGTTACATCATTTCTCAACTTGGATAAGTGTTTTTCTGGGGTCCTAAAAATGTACAAATGCATTTTCATGGATCCACAAGCCTTTATTTTTCCCTTTAAAAGGTGCACATACTTTATTCCAGTGTGAGAGAGATGGTCTGACATTTCTTGTCCTTCCAGACTCTCCCATTCTGTTTCACCTGTTCCATGGCCACCCCGGGGACAAGGTAACATGCCTGGTATGGGAGGATCTGGCTGTGAAGGAAACGTACTGAATATACAAATATACCCAATGATTCTACATTCTTTCTTTCTTGGTTTGCACTTAAAACCAGTGTCCCCTTTACTGAACCAGAACCCTCAAAGCAACACAAAATCTACCATATATAACCCCCTCAGTGAAGACATCCACCTCCTCCAAACTATTTGAGCAGAGAACACCAACTCTAAACTGCTCGCCTCTTCTTTGTCTCAAGGGGGACCCAGCAGACATGACTGTCATTGGGCAACCTTATCCCTGAATGTGGAGGAGGGGTGGGGTGGCAGGAAAACGCTCCCAGAGATCATGTCAGTGTGTGCGGTACCCAGAACTAACATGGGTACCCAGGAGGTCTTCCCAGCAGGCCTGCTTCCCCCTTGGTCTCTGAAGCATGGGTGTATGCATTTGTGTGTGTGTGTGTGTGTGTGTTGTATTTTAATCTGAGCCATCCTGTACACTGGTTTCCTCCAAAGGGTTCCCCACTACCCTATCTCCTACATGGACACATGTGCTCTGGAAAAGCCACAGGTCTTGGTTGGCTTAGTGCCAATGAGGGGCATTGTACAGAGTTCTGCAGAGTTGGAGGTGGCTCTGGTGGCTTTTGGATGAAGCATATCAGCCTCCTACTGGGACACAAAGACACAGTCACTGCTGCTGACACCCCTTTGAAGGCATAGAGGGTAAGATAAACTAATTTCATCATGCACAAGACAGTGGAAATACATAGTAGAAACCAATTAAATACCATTATTAGGTAGGCTTGGAAAGCCCAGGGGTGACAGGAGAATTCTGAACCATTCTTTAAAGCTTGTGTGGGGAGATGGGATGGAGGTAAGATAATAAGGACTTAAGTTTCCTGAGCATGATGCCTCATGCCAAACAGTCTGCTTGCTATTGTTCTTAGGGCAATGACTGCATGGCCCTTAGGAATTTGGAAAAGAGAGAAACAAGTCTGAGAATGAAACCATGAAATCAACACAAAGTGGATCAGAATGTAGATCTTGGAATCGTCAGAAAGAGAGGGCTCCAATCTGACTGAAACATCTTGCATTAGGGTCGTACACTTGCTACAATTAACAAACCAGTATTGATTACATTTTCTTTTTTGGAGACAGAGTCTCACTCTGTCACCCTGAGTAGAGTGCCATGGTGTCATAGCTGACAACTTCATACTCCTGGGCTCAGGTGATCCTCTGGCTTCACCCTCTCATGTAGCTGGAACTATAGGTACCTGCCACAACCCCTGAGAACTAAAACTTTCTAGAACTAAAATAGAGAACTAAAACTTTCTCTATTTTTAGTAGAGATGGGATCTCGCTGTTGTTCAGCCTGGTATTGAACTCCTAAGCTCAAAAATCCACCTGCCTTGGCCTCCCGGAGTGTTAGAATTATAGGCGTGAGCCACCGCACCTGGCCTGATTACAGCATTATTAGCTATTGTCTATAGTTTACACTAAGGCTCACGCTTCCTGTGTCAACCAGCAGGTGAGCAATGGAAGCAAAGCGGAGGGATCTGGGGGGCAAAGCCAAGCCACCTGGAGCATTACCCACATTCTCCAGGGACTCTCTGCTGCCAGGCCTCTTCTGGACTCCCCAGTAGGATGGGTCCCCAGAAGGTGCCCCACAAGGAACTCACGAGTCCGGCTGATGAGATCCATGCTGCTGCCCCGGCTGCTGGCCTGGCTTCCTGGGCCAGTTGGCTCCTGCTGTGGCTTGTCCAGCCGCAGGCCCCAGCGGACGTTTTGCAGGCCTGAAAGATGTCCCTTCTGGTCGCTTTTTCTTTGGGGGTAACTAGGGACTGGAAGCCCAATGTGGATAGAAGGGCGGTCTGTGGGCACAGCACAAAAGAGGGCAGAGGCTGAGTTATTGAAAATTGGCATTTTCCCCATAATATCCACCATTTGCTGAGATGGGGCCCTCCGCAGCAAAATGAAAGAGATAGGGTGCTGTGATGGAGCCACAGCCCAGGCTTAGGTGTGACGGAATTCCATTTCCAAACAGCCCAACAGATGCTGGAAGGGATACCCTTGTACCTAATTAGAATTCTATTAGAATGAGCAGAACTCCCATCTCCCCAGTCTTCCTCATTCAGAGCAGGGATGACTAGATGTGGCTTATGACACATGGTGCAGGAGACAGTCCCCTCAGAGGGGTACAGGTACATTAAGAGCTTGAAATGCCAAGTCGCTTCTGCTGTTGTTAAGGGAGAGTTACATGCATTTCCACCGAGTGCCATTTTTACTAAGAACCAAGACTACTTACCAGAAGACTATTTTTCAGAAAAATGACCTATTAAGAGTTTCTTGACTCGGCCCCTGTGGCTCAACGGGCTAAGGCGCCAGCCATGTACACCTGAGCTGGTGGGTTTGAATC
>CAUYON010032236.1:0-58392 GCA_963573935.1 Arctocebus calabarensis
AAGCTATGGTATATGTACACTATGGAATACTATTCAGCCATTAAAAAAAATGGAGACTTTACAGCCTTTGTATTAACCTGGATGGAAGTGGAACACATTATTCTTAGTAAAGCATCACGGGAATGGAGAAGCATGAATCCCATGTACTCAAGTTTGATAGGAGGACAATTAATGACAATTATTGACATGGTGGGGGTGAGGGAAGGAGAGAGAAGAGTGAGAAAGAATAAGGGAGGTGTGGGGAAAGGAAGAACAGAGAGAGGGAAGGAGCTAGGGGGGTGGGGTCTTGGTGTGTGCCACACCTTTTGGGGGCAAAACACGATTGTAAGAGGGACTTTACCCAACAAATGCAACCAGTGTAACATGGTTTCTTGTACCCTCAATGAATCCTCAACAATTAAAAAAAAAAAAAAGAAAAAAAATCCCAAACACTTAGTGTCTTAAAATAGCAACAGTAATTTATTTGTTTATACATCTGCAATTTGAACAGAGCTAGGCAGGACAGTTTATTTCTGCCCCAGATGGCATAAGTTGTGGCAGCCTGAATGTGGCTGAAGGATCTAGTTCCAAGAATGCTTGCTCAGAAGGCCGAAGTTGGGGCTTACTAGAACTCAATTGGGACTGTCAGCAGGGGTCTTGATGGCCCTCCGTGTGGTCTTTCCCCATGGCAAGGATGAGCTTCCCATGGCGTGGTCATGGAGTTCTAAGAAGGAGTGTCCCAAGAATAAGAACTCCATCAGGACAAGTTATAGCATGCAAACCTTTGTTTGCATTATGTCTGCTCATGTACCATTGGCCAAACCCAGTCAAATGGCCAATTCCAAAGTCAAGGTCAAGATGGTCTATCCAAGGAGGTAGGTTTACTGGGGGGCACACCAAAGAAACAATCTGCAATCTTGCTCTTCAAAGCTGAGCAGTAAAAATTAAGTTCTTTTGGTCTTATTTGTGTTTTAGTCTTTTTTTCTTAAAATATAAAGTGATGGTTGACTCACAGATGGTCACTTCCCTATTCATTACTCTCCTGAGAAAAAACATAGTCATCTCTGTGCTAGTCAGGATAGGCTGGGTTTCTTGTAAAAGTACCAAACAATCACCAAATTTAATTAGCTGAATGCAACAAAAGTGTATTTCTTAGTCTTGCTGCATTTTCTGTGCAAGTCAAAAGGGAGGGATCTGCTCTTGGCGGTTCCTTAGCCACATGGGCTGGTAGAAGGTTTGTGTTGACATGTGCCTTAACAATGCAGAGGGAAGAGCTGTGATAAATCATGCACTGGCCTTGACACTTCAGTCACAAATGGTATATGTCACTTTCCTTCACGTTTTATTAACCAAAGGAAGTCAGATGCCTACACACAACTTCAAAGAGGCTGAGCAGGTGCAATCTTACATAAGTCCAGAAGGGGGAGAGCTAGAAATATCTGATGAACAGCATTATTGTGGATTGAATTACAACCCCCAAAAGTCATAATATTAACGTCTTAACCCTCCAATACCTCAGAATGTGAATTTACTTGAAAATAGGGTGGTTGCAGATGTAATCAGAATAGTTAAGATGAGGTCATACTGAATTGAGGTGGGCCACTAACCAATATGACTGGTATCTTCATAAAAAAGAGAAATTTGGGCACAGATGTGCACACAGGAGGAACCCCACAGGAAGAGGGTAAGGTGAAGCAAAAAGAAGGCACAGAATGCCAAAGATTGATGCCATGCAACCAGAAACTAAAAGAAAGGCATGGAACAAATCTCGCCATGGAACCCACCCTGCTGACACCTTCATTAGGAGCATGCTTGAAGCCTTCAGAACTGTGAGACAATAAACTCCCAGTTTCTGATACATTTTTATAGCAACTCTAATAAACTAAAATAATCACTCATGACCATCACAATCTCTAACATCTCTTCTATTTTTCCTTTGAAAATACTTTCTCTCTAGTTTCCTTTCTGTTGTCCTCCTGCACATATTGAGTTCTTGAGCATTATGCGTAGTATGAGAGACACAGAACCTGTTTTTCCAATTTTAGACTTTGGAGTTGTTTGCAATGCTTTTTTTTTTTTTTTTTGCTTCTAATTAGATCCCATTTCTGAAAATGTTCCCTCACAATGACTCTTGCATTTTTCTTGTTTTCTCTCTTTTCTCGTCCTAGCCTGTCTCCTCTTGTATGGCAGAGGGGTAAGTTCCTACTTCCTTTCTTTGTCTCCAATCATGCCCTGCTTCTATTCATTTTATGTATCATTTTTCAGAATAGTCAAGTCCAAACCCCAACTGATATATATCCTTTTTCTACTTGGTTCTAATGTGTCTTATTATTTCCTAGCCTAGTTTTTCCTTCTCTCTTATTCTCTCCCTTCATAACCACTTTCTTAATTTTCATCATGATTAGGTATGGCCTTTCAGACCTAGCTGAGCATACCTGATGGTTCCCATTACTATACTCATCTTAGAAATTGTACCTCAGTGTTTTTGTGTGACATTTCCTATGTGAAATGTTCTCCCCAATAATTCATTTGTGTCTTTAATGGTTTTCTCAGAAATCACCTCTCCAGGGAACCTTAATGGATAACACCATCCATACTGCTCTTAACCTTCTCAGCAATTATTTAGTTTACATTATTATTATTCTTACTGTGAACAGGCATTGTGCTAAATGGTCTATATGAATTATTTAATGCACTTCTTTTGCTGGTACAGTAGAGAGTATCATTCATATTTTTAAGATAAAGGTTCAATGAGTTAAAACCTATTGAATCTTTTATAGCTAGTGAGAGTGATCGTTATTTTAGAGAAAAATACTTTAGGTATAATTTGTGTAAAATAAAATGTGCTGATTTGAAGAGTATCGTTGGATGAACTTTGACACAATCATGTGTGTGAGTGCATGTGTGTGCATCTATGTATGTGTCATTACTCTGTAATCATCACCTCAAACAAGATATAGATTATTTTCATGACCTCAAAAGCTTTTCCCATGCCTCCTGCAGTCAATCCTCCATTCACAGGCTCAGTGATCTGATTTTTGTCACTATAGATTAGTTTTGCTGGATCCAAAATTTTGTGTTAATGGAAACTCACAGCATGTTCCCTGTAGTTTCTGACTTCGTTTGCTCAACACTATGGTTTCGAGATGTGCTCATGTTGTACGTACATCAGGAGAGCTTTCCTTTTAATGTTAAGTAATATTCCATTACATGAACAGAGCAAATTTGTTTACTCATTCACTTTTTATTGTTCTTTGCTTTCCATGTTTTGGCTAATTTTTAATAAAGCTGTTATAAAAATTTTTGTAGAAGTTGTTGTATTTGCAATACATTTTTATTTCTCTTGGGAAAAGACCTCTGAATAGAAATTCTGGGTTATGTGCTAAGCATATATTTAACTTCATAAGAAAGTACCAAAGTACTTATAGAGAGTATATTATTTCATATCCTCATCAAAAATATATCAAAGTTCTTATTGCTTCATATCTCTGTCAATGCTTGGTGGTGTCAGTCTTTTCAATTTAGCCATTGTAGGGAAATGTAGTTATTATTCATTATGGCCTTATTTTTCAGTTCCCTATGGCTAATGATGTAGGGAGTATTTTCATGTCCTTTTTTGGCTATTTATATATCTTCTTTTGAGAAGTTTTTATTTAAATATTCAGCCTATTTTTAAAAATTAAGTTATTTCACTTGACCTCAAACTAGAAATGTTTTTTTATATATTCTGGGTCCAAGTGCTTTGTGCAACATATCAGTTATGAACATTTTCTTGTAGTCTATGGCTTGCCTTTTCATTTTCTTAATGATGTTTTTCAAATAGCAAAAAGCTGTAATTTTGATGAAGTTTAATTTGTTTATTTTTGCATCCAACCTCAGAAAGCTTGTTTTTCCCAATGTCATGAAGAGATTTGGTAGGTTATGTTTTTCTTTCCTTTTTTTTTTTTTTTTAGAGACAGAGTCTCATTTTGCTACCCTTGGTAGAGTGCCATGGTGTCACAGCTCACTGCAACCTCCAGCTCTTGGGTTTAGGCGATTCTCTTACCCTAGCCTCCCGAGTAGCTGGGACTACAGATGACCACCACAACACCCCGCTGTTTTTTTGTTGCAGTTTGGCTAGGGCTGGGTTTGAACTTGCCATCATCGGTATATGGGGCCAGCACCCTACTCACCGAGCCACAGGCGCCACCTATGTCTTTCAAGATATTTGTTGTTTTCATCTACATTTTCTAATGTATTGGCCTAGTTTGCTTATAATACAGTCTTAATATTGTCAAGAATATGAAGAGCTGAGATTTTACCCTGCATGCAAGTTAACAGGTTCACTTGCTATAGTTTCATGGATGCTGGCAAAAGACACAAGATGAGTCAGAGATGAAGGACTATTCATTACTCACAGCCACGGTAGTAGCCAGAGTGTCAGCATTTTCCCCCTGTTTTCCCAAACCATAGTTACCACAGAGTGATGTGAAGAGGTCCAGATAATACCAGCAGGCCCAGTAGGTTGTATCATAGGAGAGGAACACTAAGCTTAGGAAGCCCCAAAATTTTATGATGAGCAGTAATCATACCTTACCTTTATTCCATCAGGAGTTACAATGTATATCTTCCAAGGCTGTAAGAAAGAAAGCCTGCCAGTACTATCATAATCTTCACTAGAGGTATTAATTATCAAAAAAAGTTGCTAATTTAATGTGTTTAATAGGTACTAATAGATCACTAAATGTATGTCAGACCCTGATCTAAGCACTTTGCAAATATCTCATTTCTTTCTCACGATAAAACTTCCATTAGTAGTCTGCTGATGAGAGATAAGAGATACAGAGTTTAAGTAACTTGCTCAAGATTATGTCATTATCAAGTGGTACAGCCAGATTTGAACCCAGGCAGTCTGACTGCAGAGCCTAAAGTCTTTGTCATTATATTGTGCTGCCTCTGTTAGAAATTATTGTTGTGGATGAATAAGTGGCATTTAAGACATGTTTATTGACTAAAAGTAATATACAGACATAAATGTTGCATAACAGTATTATATCATAATATTACATCTTAATAGGAATTAAGGGAGCCTACCAGCCTAGAAGTCTTTGAAGAAGAATTTAGGCCAAGGATTCCATTTGGCCCAGCATTCTCCCACTTAATGGAAGATTCTATTATCTGATCCAAGTAGAAGATTACCTAATTCTGCTGCTAAAATATATCCACATTTGCCATTCTTGCAAGATAGATGTTTGAGAACGTAGGTTGCAATTTTTTTAGTGCCTGCTTACTAAAGAAAATTTGTTTGTGCCACCATATTTGATTTGAGATTTGCTTTCTATAACATCCTATCTATTTGTTGGTGAGACCGTAGATAGAGTTCTTATCTAGTATTAAGTGCCGGAGATCATAGGCATTTACCAAAGAGAATCAAACAGCTCTGAAAGGTTTAATTGGTTTAGGTAAGTTAGCAACGCCAAGTTTGTCTGACATCAAAGATCTATGCTAGGCAGTCATAATTCTCTATTCTGTACTTTAGAAAAATACAGCATTTTCTTCTGAAAAGAATAAAATGAGTAGATGGTAAAAAGTTTAAATTGCCCAAATTGGTAAGAGTGAAAAGGTTTCCCACCAAGCCCTACCTTAAAGTTCTTCTCTGCAAGGAAATACCTGTCCTTCTGTGTTCTTCCAGATGTGTTCAACGTGTTTATAAAGATATATTCTTGATCTGTTTCTTCACCATCCTTTCTGTGTCATCTCATATCCCCAAATACATTTTGTGTTCATTAAAGGAACACTTCTTATTTCTTTTTTTGTTCTTCCACACTGCTTAAAGTAGTTTCTCAAAAAGAAAACTCAATAGGTGTATATTACTGTTTTCCATTTGGGCAGGAAAAATCAAAAATCAAGAAATGAAAGAATTGGATCAAATCTGATGTCCAAAAACCTGAAAACTTCAGACTCTTAAGGGAGATATCTCTCTCTCTCTCTCTCTCACACACACACACACACACACACACACACACACACACACACAAAAAAAAAAAAGGTTAATGCTGAATCAAAAGGACATCAGTTTACATATTCATGCTTACATTCCGAATATCCCCGATCTCAGTGGCTTCGGTTACAAACGAAGCCATGCTAGCGTATATCATTGTTTTGATTCCTCCCTGCACAACCACTAAAACTGCCTAATCATCCCTGGTTTCACACATGTTCACAAAATCATTCTAACGCTATTGCATTTCATTCTCATTTTTGAGAGCTGCTGGCTGCAAGCTGTTGTAAGAGTAGTCTCCGTGAAAATGCTGCTTCTCTACTCAGCATATTATTTTACAATACTCCCAAAGCTGTAAGGTCTCCAAATTGCCAAAGACTACTGGATTCCTCTCCATTTTGCCTACAACACTGGAGCCATGCCGTATTTGCAGAAATGATAAAATCTCCTTTCTTCAGCTCTGCCTTGAGCATTGCAAATCTCATGAAGTTCCTTGCGTTAACTTCAGCCTTTCTGTGCAGCCTTCTTTTATGTGACAGTTCAGATTGACTCCCTGGGGCAGGCGATTAAATGGACTTAGATAGATAGTGACTAGCTACTATCCTTTGCATTTGTTCTTCTCTGGACTCCGGAATTCACACATAAAGCTGTTCTTTTCTGTTCCCATTTTCCATTTGGCTCCTGAAGCTGGGCTATGGAGGGATGGGTGTCGCCAATCCAACATTTCCAGTCTCAGCTGCACATGTCTGACATTTATGCAAGTTGGTTTATTCAGAGGAAATACAAAACATGGTTTACCAAAATGCCTGACATAATACAGGGTAGACATAAAGTTCATGTGCATTTTGAAATAGTTATGTTAAACTATTTTACTTTTGTTATTTTTAAATTTTTACTTATTTATTTATTTATTTTTTGAGACAGAGCCTCAAGCTGTCACCCTGGATGGAGTGCTGTGGCATCACAGCTCACAGCAACCTCCACTTCCTGGGCTCAAGCGAGTCTCTTGCCTCCGCCTCCCAAGTAGCTGGGACTACAGGCGCCCGCCACAACGCCCGGCCATTTTTGGTTGTAGCTGTCATTGTTGTTTGGCAGGCCCGGGCTGGATTCGAACCCGCCAGCTCAGGTGTACGTGGCTGGCACCTTAGCTCGTTGAGCCACAGGCGCCGGGCCAAATTTTTACTTATTTATTTTTTTGAAGACAGAGTCTCACTATGTCTCCCTTGGTAGAGTGCCGTGGCATCACAGCTTACGGCAACCTCCAACTCTTGGGCTTAAGTGATTCTCTTGCTTCAGTCTCCCAAGTAGCTGGGACTACAGGCACCTGCCACAACGCCCAGCTATTTTTTGGTTGCAGTTGTCATTGCTCTTTAGCAGACCTGGGCCTGGGCTCGAACCAGGTGGCCTTGGTGCATGTGGCTGGCGCTCTCCTCACTGAGTCACGGACACTGAGACAATTAAACTATTTTAAATTTCACACCTATTTGATGACATTTAGAGCTCTATATTTTTTGGATGTCTATATAACATTAGCATTTAAAAAATGTTTTCAAATGAGGGACCTTTGAGCAGTGGGTTGTAAATAAGTGTGTTTTGGTAGTTCACATATTAAGCATTATGCTGAAATCAATGGACACATATTCTGAATACTGATTTGATAGAAATGCTTCATTGATTTTACTAGAGCTGAGCCAGATTCATTAACAATTTAGATTCATTAGGAAGGCACCATTAACTCGAGAAAAAAAAAAGATTAAATTCTTTTATGGTATTTTATAAAGCATTACACATTAATTGGCATATTTGATTTTTAGACGACTTCCATTTCATCTATGGATCTCTACAGAGAACATATTTGTTAGTTTACTCCAAGTGTTTATTTACCCTGGCCACTGTGATGAATTCCATGGGACTGTGTGAATTGCAGGAGGGGTTTTTAAAATTCTCACTTCCTTCTGGGAGCTGTGCTTACTCTTTCCTTCTGGAGTGGTGGCCTATTCCAAATTTGGATGGTAGAAAATGGTAAAATGGAGGAAAGAGATCAAGGTTTTTTGGAATAATGCATCAGAACTATGCCGTCAGAAGAGATGCTTCTTCTGGTTCTAGGCAAAGAGAGGCAGTTTCCCCTCCTCCCTCTTTCTCTTCACAGACCCAGGCTGAAGGGATTGAGAAGTGAATTTAGTGAAAACAGGGCAAGTGTGTAAGAAAATCATGGGAGGAAGAGAGAAAGCCAGAGCAGTAAGGAGAGACTTCTGGGTATCCCCTTCAAGCTGAACTCAGTGGGACCGGTTGTGCCCTTAGGGAAATGTAAAGGACAGCCCCTTTCATCGTCTGAAGAACTGGACATAGCTCTGATCTTCCTTTAGTAAGATTTACTTCTGGGCAACGTTCTGACCAGCCGAGGCATTACTGAGAGATTGCTGGGTCAGAATCCTGAAGCCATCTAAGTAGCTTGAATGAAAACAGTGTGTTATGAAAACACCATGGAGCGCTGCTTCATACAAAATCTCTGATGCTTTCCCTCCTTCCAGATTTCTACTGGTAAACCCATTCTTTACAAAAACTTCTGAAGCTTACTGTGTTCTGCCCTTCCAGCACTTAATGGTGCAGCTGAAGGATTATCCTGAATACACAAAACTCAGTCCCTTCCATTTTGTAGCATATAATTTGGATTTTTAGAAAGGTATTGCACAAGTTACTGAAATAAAATCAGAAAATTACCCTTGTTAACAACTGCTAGACGTTGGGAATAGTGTTAGGAAAGAAGGTGGAGATTTGAAAGACGTTGCCAGCTTGTCTGATTTGAAATATGAGCCAAGGGAGAAGGAAGAATTAAAACAACTCTGAAGTTTTGCGTCAGATTGACCAGAAGATTTGTGTATCGTTGACAGAAATAGATCAATGAATATCTGAGGGGATTTCCACCAGGGAAATGTTGAGTTGAAGGATCTGAAGGAACAGATTGGTGGAGATACAGGGTAGACAACTAAATGTTTGGGTCTAGGGATGAGGAGAGTATCCTGGGCGAGAGATTTGGTGTCACTCTAGAAGCAGAGAAACCTGAAGCTCTGATGGGAAATGGTTAGCAGGTCTGGGGAGAAAGAAAGATGCCAGTGAAACACAAAAGAATATGGACAGTACAGTTTTATTCAAGCCACAGGAGAAGAGAGAGAAGGAAGCAGGAAGGAATCAGTTGTGTGACATGACTGAGTAAAGTCTATCATATATGATGGTAAGGAAGTTATTGGTATGAGAAGAGTGTGTGGGAAATGGAGCCAGAGTGCGTCAGATTAGGGGGTGAATGGGTAGTGAGAAAGTAGAGGCAGTGAGTGTTAATTACTAAGGAATTGTGTATGAACTGCTGTGTCGAGTACATGAGAGTATATTTAAAAGTTCGTGTGGTTTCTATTGCAAAGCTCACCAAAGGTGAGCTAGATGGGAAATTAAATGGTTTTCAGATGCTGTGAAATAATGATTATTCAATGAGTTTCCAGATGTACTAAGATAATAATTTGTTCATCAGAAGATATTCTGTTCACAGAATTCTTTCTGTGGAGCGAGAAATCATCCCTATCAGGTCAATAGTAGTCAATATATACACAACACACAAAAAAATGAGGCACTGGTCTCTAACCTATATGTGCATTATTTAAAATGCTCTGAGATCTCAAAGGAATAAATATAGATTATACCTTTAGGGGACAGTAGTTTTAAATTATTTTATAACAGGGTTAAAAGCTAGTTTTGAGGCTCGGTGCCTGTGGCTCAATGGGCTAAGGCGCCAGCCACGTACACCTGAGCTGGCGGGTTCGAATCCAGCCCGGGCCCGCCAAACAACAATGACGGCTGCAACCAAAAAATGGCTGGGCTTTGTGGCGGGCACCTGTAGTCCCAGCTACTTGGAAGGTGGAGGCAAGAGACTCGCTTGAACCCAGGAATTGGAGGTTGCTGTGAGCTGTGATGTTACAGCACCTAACCAGGATCCAGGGTTTCAGCTTGAGGCTCTGTCTCAAAAAAAAAAAAAAAGCTAGTTTTGATTTCTGCCTCCTTAATCCGAAAGTAGTCAACTATACCACCTATTTTCTAATTGTATTTTCTAGAGAGTAGCTTTCTAATACTTAAGATTACTTGGTATAAATGAGGGTTTCTTTTTTTTGAAATGTCTTAGATTTCTGGAAACAATCAGAAGACTAATGAAAAAGAAACTTAATTAAAAAAGGAAAAAATTTCTAAACATTTAATTGCTCTTCTGTGTCTTAAAGTAGAATTGCAAATATAACAAGATGAGAAGAATCTAATTTCTCATAATTAGTTAGAAGACATTTAACATAGCTCTAGGAAAATTATAAACTAATTTAAGACATAGGAACACATCAACCTTGTGCATAGGGAATCTTGATTTTGGTGAAATAGTTTTGGTGTCTTTGAAATCTTCCTCTGGAGTGTCTAATACTGCAATCAAGGGCACATTAAGAATTGCAGAGGGTGAGGTTATTTTTCTAGACAGATATTACATAGATAGAGAACCTAGTTGCCTCATTAGGAACAATCTGAGAATTCTTTTAAGAAAATGTAAAGCAGAAATAGTCTCTCCCTCTTGAATTTTATAGCAAGTAAGAAAGCTATGGTACTCGATCTTTATTATTTTTTTTGCAAAGGAATAATTGGATCTACTGAATAGATATGGAAAATGTCATTCCCCATGCATATACAGTATCGGATATATAGGATTTTGAATGTACTAAATTGGGAAAAATTTGCATTGCCTTAAAAATGTCTTAAAATATCAATTGATCATTTAATTATATTTTTAAAGAGGCAAGGGTTTGCTTTCCATGCCAGTATGGGACATGAGGGTGGGAAGTATGTGGGGGCATCAGATAGTTTGACTCCTGACTCCCCTTTTTGCTACCAGGTGATCTGGCAAGTTCCTTTTTGACCATCTGTTTCTACAAAATGAGGAAATACAGATCTTACAGGATTGGTGTGATGATTAAATAGAAAATGTGTAGCTCCTGACTCAAAGTAGTTACTTCTTTGGGGATGGACTATGCATTTATTTCCTTAAGTAAATAATTGAAAACAGAGGGAGTTGTACAACTTCATTTTGCAGAAGCTTTAATTAAATAGCCTCCTTTGTGCCAGGCCCTGGGACCTGGTGTTTACATTTCTATTTCTAATGAGTTTACGCTTTCTTTTCCATGTACAGAAGAGACTTACCTAGCTATTGGGTTGGGCCATAAGAAATTGGTGATATTCTGTAATATTGACCTACAAAACTGACATTTCATATCGATCTATAAATTCTATGTAAATCATAGGGCCTGACTCAGATCTCAGTGCCTGCTGTGAGACTCAAGATGGATGGGTCGCTCTGACGACACAGTAATTTCTCTTCTTTTCTTGCCATATTTCCTGTACCATTTATTCTGATACTGCTTATATACTCTTTTGTACCCCTGGCAGTATTTTAAAATGAAAAACTTTCACTACAGAAGTTTTGAGGCCAAGTATGTTGTGGTCAGTTATTTCACTGAGAAGAAACATAGTGTACAGGGGTCCTTTCTGATTCACCTGCAGAAGTTTCAACCTGCTCAGCTTATCTGTGTTCCTGGGAGAGATTAATTTTTTCCTATCCATGCGACACTCAGTTGGCATCACCTATGGAGCTGGGAAGAGAGCACTTTTGCAGGATTTTCTATGATTTTAAAAGTGGATTAAAGGAGTCTCAAAGGCTTGAGTATTTGCAACAAAATTTTGGGGACACTACTCCTTCCCATGCAGCAATATTTTGGTGGTTTCAAGAATTTAGAAGAGGCCAAACTTTACTGAAAGATGAGGAGAGAGGTGTGTGTGTCCCTTGGCCACAGTGACCAAGAAGAACATAGCCACTGTGGAAAAAAGTGGTTCTCAAAATCAATTGAGTGACATATAAAGATATTGAAGTGGCACTACAGAGTATGTGGCAGACAGTGTCTAAAATCCTTCACTCCTTCACTATTACCTTTGAGTCAGGAAAGTTTCATCCCCGTGGGTGCCTCATAGCACATCTGTGCTGAGTGGGATAAAGAAATACTGGTCAGATTTGATGGAGGCAAGTCTAGACACATTTCTGACATTGTTACTGGTGATGAAACCTGGATTAATCAGTTTGATCCAGAGAATTAGTGTCAGTTGACAATGTGAATTTTTTTTTTTCCTGATGAAAATCCACTAACGAAAGTGAATAGACCCTGAAGGGTTGGAAGGAAAATGGTGGCAGCTTTCTTCTCCAAAAGCTGTCACGATGCAATTGTTCCTCTGGAGGAACAAAGAACTGTTTCTACTCAATGGCACACAACAGTGTGCCAAACGGTTCTGGGAAGCTTACGAACAGAGGCCAAGGACAGGCCTTCAGGGGACCATCTTGTACCAGGACAGTAACCACACAGCAACATCACCATTCATACCTGATAGTAAACTTATGACTCATCCACCTGACAGCCCTGATCTGGCCCCGGGTGATTTTTTTCCTGTTCCCTACAGTAAAAAATTGCGTGTGTGGAAGAAATTTCTCCAACCCTGAAGGAGCCCTTTAGGCCTATGAAGGTGAGCTTACAGCACTTGAAGAAAGTGAGTGGAAACAGAGTTTTCAAAAATGGTTTACAAAAATGCAAATGTGCGTAAGATGTTGTGGTGATTATATTGAGAAAATATGGCAGTCAAAATGATTTTATGTTTCTTAATTTTTGTGTAAAAACTTTTATAGTGTCCTGTGTATGAATGTGTCTTACCTTCAAAACTACTTTGTACATTTCTGGAAGGTTTACATTCTCCACTATGGGACCCTGTGTAATATGTTGCCTATTATGTTTGCTAAGTAAATTTTTTTTTTTTGAGACAGAGTCTCATTATGTTGCCCTTGGTAGAGTGCCGTGGCGTCACAGCTTACAGTAACCTCAAACTCTTGGGCTTAAGCAATTCTCTTGCCTCAGCTTCCTGAGTAGCTGGAACTACAGGCACCTGCCACAAGGCCCGGTTATTTTTTTGTTCTAATTGTCATTGTTGTTTGGCTGGCCCGGGCTGGGTTTGAACCTGCTAGCTCTGGTGTATGTGGCTGGCACCCTAGCTGCTGAACTACAGGTGCTGAGCCTGAGTAAAATTTTTTATGGTGGTTATAATCATAAATCATTTATAATTATTGACCAGAATTATCTG
Source organism: Arctocebus calabarensis (assembly GCA_963573935.1). Taxonomy (NCBI): domain Eukaryota; kingdom Metazoa; phylum Chordata; class Mammalia; order Primates; family Lorisidae; genus Arctocebus; species Arctocebus calabarensis. Next base: position 13,157 of record CAUYON010032236.1, read on the forward strand.
AGGATAAAAAATGTATATTATGATTTTCCCAACATTTAGCCTTTTCATCTACATGTCTAATGGAAGGAAATTTCTTTAGTGTTGAGTAATCCTGTAATTCATGTAATGATAATGTTGCCTTTCATACTCATAAAGGATGCTGCTAGTAATTCAGTATGACTCAGGTTATTGTCCCACGAAAGGTCCTGAAGTTCCAATAATCACTTTTACTAGTCCCTTAGGTTCCAGTTGGATAGAGAATTAGGAGAGGGGGAAGTTAGCCAAGGTAAGTGAAACAAAGTTAATTCAAGTAGTCTATATGGGGATTGAGCCTTGTTTTTGGTATGATTCCTGTTGTGCATTATATCAACTGCCAAATATAAGGACCAAACAAAGATTATTTAAGGAGCAAAAATAATAATTTTCCTTTGGCATTCTAATCTCTTCTTTTCAGGCAGAAATAGGGAAGGATTGGTGTGTGTAAGGGCTGGTGCTGGCAGAGCTCTCTTACAGATTTCAGTTTGATAAAACTGAGGAAGCATGTTAATGTCAAGAGCTGAGCTTCAAAGTCAAGGGAAACTATTTAAGTCAGTCATCCAAATAAGGAGCAGGACCTAAAGCAGGGCATTGTTGGAGCTTGAGGGGGCCGATTAATCACACACCTTTCTACTCAGGGCTCATTTTATTAGTAGAAATGAATGTAAATGAGCCATATGCCCAAGGCCTAAGCAGCTTCCTGCTTTTTCTCCCAGGGATTCGAACTGACTTAGCCTGTGACAGACAGAATAGCTGGGGAAGAAGCCTGCAGACCAAGAGCAAGTGATGGTGAGAGCATGAAGGATAGGCGCCTTGCCCAGAACTCTTCTCTCGGCCTGAGCCACGAGTCATGTCCCTTCTCTTCCTATGTGGACAGGCCAGTGGGCAGTGGAGGGAGGAGAAGAGGTTTCTTCTTAAAATTCAGCCAATGTCACAGCTCCTTGTTTCAAGGCTGGAAAACTTCAGAGCGAGGGAGAGAAGCCCCCTGCTGTTTCCTCCCAATCCAGTAAGAGTGAACTTGGAGGTCTGAGGAAAGAGGTTGAATGTCAAGCTGGCAAACAGCCTGGACAAATGCCAGACACAGGGGCCTGGCTGAAGCCAGCACTTCAGGCTTTCTGAGGAATGACTGGGGACTGGCCGGCCTCAGGATAAGGGCTTGAGACAAAGCAGATGTCAGATGTCTATTGGACTTTTGCTTTGCTGTTTCAGCATCTCCTTATGCTTAATGCCTTCTGTCTTCTGTTTCTGGCTATGATGAAGTTATGGGTACAAGGCTAGTCTCATGCCATAAACAACCAGGGAACTAGACAAAATACACACAGCAGTGCTTTTGGACAACAGGCAATGCAAGACTGTAACCCTTGAGAGAAGGGTAACTCACAAGGTGAGTCCTGCATGGGAAACGCTTCCCATCCACACAGCTCAGGGAGCTAGGATTCACAGCGGCAATCCTCTGCTGAAGAGACAGAGATTAGAGCTCGGGATGGAGAAGCAGTGGGATGTGTGGGGACTGGGGAGGAAAAGGTTGTGTAGAGGGGATATCCCAGAAGTTGGCTGGTGGTTCTTCACTGGTACTGCCTGAGGACTGAGCTACCTCCGTGCTAGGTGGAGGCCATTCAGGGCTCGTCACAGAGCTGAGGCTGGAGACCTTGGGACAGAAGGTGGAGCAGTGACACTAGTGCTGCTATGAATTCCATTGCTATGGTAGAGAAATCTAGTTAACATCTCACTAGAGTTTGTTACAATACAGCTAAGGTACTAGAAAGCCCTCGAGGACACATCCTGTAGCATACCTGCCATAGGGAGGCTGGGCCAACCCATCACAAGATCGGAAAGGAGAGTTTGGAAGTGTAATTCTGCCAAATTAGAGGGACTTGGAAAACACCTTGCACTTGCCGCAGATCTTCCCTGACAAAGGATAAAACCCACCACATGTAAGTTCAAGGTGATCATCCTGTAGTTGAGCTGCCTTCAAAAACAAGTTAAGTTTTCAAAGAAAGATAATGGAATCCAGAGTCCGTACAAAGATTTATCCATAATATTTGGTGTAAAAAAAAAGTTACTATATACTTTTAAAGACAGGAAAATGTTCAAAATCAAGAAAAAATTTAATAGGAGCCAATGAAAAGATGACTCATATGTTGAATTTAGAAGACAAAGATTTTATGTCAACTATCTTAAGTGTGTTCAAAGTATGAAAGGAAGATCTCATCTTAATAAGAACAGATAGAAACATCAGCAGGTAATTTGAAACTGTAAAAATGGACCCAGCAGTCTGGGTGTGGTTGCTCATGCCTGTGACCCCAGCACTTTGAGAGGGTGAGGAGGAATTGCTTGAGGCTAGGAGTTTGAGATATGCCTGGGCAGCATCATGAGCCGCATCTCTATAAATGAATGAATGAATAAATAAGTAGATAAGTAAAAATTGGCTGATTGTGGTGGCATGTACTTGTAGTCCTTGTTGTTCAAAAGGCTCAGGTGGGAGGATTACTTGATTTTCAGACTGAGAAATTTTATAAGTGGAAACTAAATGATTACAGTATAAAATTTAGCAGCAGATTGGCGATGCTAGAAAAAAGTTTAAAATCTTCATAATGAAAATTCAGCCAAATTAGCCTTGATCTATTTCCTCAGTGACATATGCTCAATATTTTGGAATCATTTCAGAGGTTATTTACTCTTTTATTGATTAAGCTCAATAAAAGAGGGTCTAGCCGTCTTCTCTTCTAAATATTTTTCATATGAGTGCTTTTCTCTCCATTTGTTTCTACTCCCCTAGTGCGAGATTAGTATTTCCCTCTGTTATGCCTTGGTTACTGTGCCTAGATTCCATCTCTCATCCCTTTACTCCATTTCCCTATGTATCTAGTCTTACTGCTCTAATTATCACTTAATAAATATTTACAAATCACCTACTCTGTTCCTGATTTCTTTAATATTTTCAACTTTCCTTGAATAGAAAGCCAAATTCTTCTATTTGGATTTTAGGGTTCTCTATATTCTTTTCCTCTGCCTTCCAGTAATTATTTTCTATTGTCATAGACACCGTAGTGAACTTTTGGTCACCCCAACATGGAATTCTCTTCTTATCTAAAGGGAATCCATAACCCTCGGAGGCAGAGTTACACCCTGCTTTTGAGGCTGCAGATACCAGATAATTCCCTTTCCTGCCTCCCTTGTTGTGCCTTCCTGGGTCATAGCACGTGATCTAGACTCCTTTGCACATACTTTTTCCGGACATTGAATCCCAACATAGAGATACAGGGACTTCACAGAAAGAAAAGAGAATGTAAGAGCGGGAGGGCCGGCACAATGGCTCATGCCTGTAATCCTAGAACTCGGGGAGGCCCGGGCAGGAGGATTGACAGAGCTCAGGAGTTCAAGATCAGCCAGACTAAGAGTGAGACCCCCCCCACCAACCTAACTAAAATGTAGAAAAATTAGCCTGGTGTTGTGGTGGCTGTCTGTAGTCCCCGTTACTCGAGAGCCTGAGGCAGAAGAATCACCAGCAGTTTGAGGTTGCTATGAGCTAGGCTAATGTCATGACACTCTAGCCTGGGCAACAAAGTAAGACTTGGTCATTAAAAAGAACAAAAAAGGCTCGGTGCCTGTGGCTCAACGGGTTAAGGTGCCAGCCACGTACACCTGAACTGGCAGGTTTGAATCCAGCCCCCGGCCCGCCAAACAACAATGACGGCTGCAACCAAAAAAAAGAAATGGCCGGGCGTCGTGGCGGGTGCCTGTAGTCCCAGCTACTTGGGAAGCAGAGGCAGGAGACTCGCTTGAGCCCAGGAATTGGCGGTTGCTGTGAGCTGTGATGCCATAGCACTCTGTCCAGGGTGACAACTTGAGGCTCTGTCTCAAAAAAAAAAGGACAAAAAAGAAAGAGGGTGGTGCCTGTGGTTCAGTGGGCAGGGCGCCAGCCCTGTATGCCAAGGGTGGTGGGTTCAAACCTGGCCCCTGCCAAACTGCAACAAAAAGGTGGCTGGGCATTGTGGCAGGTGCTGGTGGTCCCAGCTGCTCCAGAGGCTGAGGCAAGAGAATCGTCTGAGCCCAGGAATTGAAGGTTGCTGTGAGCTATGTGATGCCATGGTGCTCTACTGTGGGTGATAAGGTGAAACTCTGTCTCTACAAAAAAAAAAAAAAAAAAAGAAAGAAAGAAAAAAAGGAAATGTAAGGTGGGAGTGGCAATACCTATTCAGTTTCCAGAGGCATCAGTGACAGGATTTGGGGGTCAACCATGCAAATGGTTGTGTCTATGCTCATCAATCACGCTATAGTAGAACCGTTACCTGACAGTCCTGCATTACGATTTTGGTCATTTGACACTGGTTTCTTAGCCTCTAAGCCTGGCTTTATGTTTCTCTTAGAGATTTTATGAGCTGTCCAAATCCTTAAGTTAGACAGAGTTATTTTCTGTTGCTAATAATTTGGGCTGAATACATGCATATAATCTCTATATTAGACTAGTCAGTCTCACTCCGAGAGCATCTCAGGCTCGTCCTGGACCTGCTGCTTGGCCTGGGTCATTGTCAATTCCTCCACTTTTCTGGGTCTCTATTTGAAACTTGCATAGCTTCAAGCTCTATTGCTTCAAAGAGTCTTTTTATGCCTTTTTAGACCTTAATTGTCATTCTGTCCTCTATGCTTCTTACCTTAGCACTAGGTAATACACAGTCTTTGCCATTTGCTAATTTTAGATATCTAAAATTTCCCCCCATTAAGAGTGTAAGTTTACTGATGAGATTACTATGTGTGCCCTAGATGCCTGTACCCTTCAGCAGGCTCAGCACTGTGTTTAGAACATTGTAGTTACTCATTATATATTAAAGACAGAATGAAGTTTATGAAATTATTTGCTTTTATTTAGTATTTCATGAGTAGAGATAGAATCCTAGATAATATTAAAACATGTCAGCCTTTGAATAGGAAGATGGCCCTATTGACTGGTTGGAACCATCTGACATGAACTCTTTCAGTTTCTCTTCTCCCCATCTTAATATTTTTTAAGGCTAATTAATCCTTCCTTCATTATTCTTTTCTCAGGAAGGAGTATGGCCCTTCTTTCTAAAGGCAACCCTTCACTTTCTTCTAGATTCTTTGACATCTTATTCTATTAATCTCTTTCCACTCCCATAATCTTTCTCTTTTGTTACTGCTGCCCTGTGCTAAAGCAACAACAACAGCTCACACAATCTGTTTCTCTTTTCTGTTACTGTCAATGTTACTGAACTCTATTTTTTAAAACTAGGTTATTAACACAATGCTTTTGTCGTATACTTCACTTTTCCCCAATCTATCACTTAACACTTTGCAAGACAGACTTTTTTCTTGTCTCCTTAGTGAAGCTGTGATCTTGAGGGTTACCAAAAAATTTTCTCTATCATTGTGGGTTTGATTTCAGCCTAAATCTCAGTCACTTAAAACCTCAAAGATATTGCTTCTCTTCAGTCCTGTGTAAATGACCACTGCAATATTCCAGGTGGGCCAGCTCGTCTTTACTTTGAGCTCCAGGCTGATGAAGCATCCTGTATTTGAAGCAGGTTGCCTTGGCAAAGGAAAAGAGAACACGCCACAGTGTTACACCAGCAAATTTTATTTTCTGACCTGGGAATATGACTATCACATCTGCTCCAACTCATTAACCAGGACCAGCCACAGGGCCACATCTAACGGGTCAGTTGAGGAAATACTAATGTATTATGTGCACAGAGGAAGAAGAATGAAACATATTTGGTGAACTACCAAGTCTATTTATTATCAAATCACATAGATTTTTCTCTCTTCATTCTTCATTATTCTTCTGCAGCACTTGGTGATACTGACTTATCCCTATGTGCAGCCAATGGAGTGCTATCTGAATCTGGCTTTGAGTGTTTTGCCAATACTTCAAACCCAGTCTATACAAATGTAAATTCATCATCATCATCTGCCTTCCTGACTCTTCCTGGTTAATTTCCCACTTTCATTTCTATACCCTATTTCTGTTAATGATATTACTATTTTCCCCATAACTAAATTTTGAAACCTTGTATATTTTTGATTTCCCTTCCTGCAATAATTTTTTTCTATCTGATCCATTGCCAAATCCTATCTTTTTCCATTTCCCTAGTATTTCCTGAATCTGTTTCTATTCTCAAAGAGAACTGAAAAATGAGCTATCAAGAAAGTGTCATTTTAGCTGCTTTTATCCAGACCTTCATGACTCTGCAATGTGATTGTTACTCAGAGTTCTAACGGGGTCATTACTGCATTAAAAAATTCAAATCATTCCTTGTTTCTCAGAAGATAAAGTTGAGATTCAGTATCTAGTTTTGTTCTATCCTTCTGGTATTTTCTCTCAGTTTTTCCTGTAAGTTCCAGACCAGATTTCACTTTTTCTATATTGTCATTTTTGATCACATTAGCTACACATGAATTTTCTGTCTTTGGTAAGGCCCTGATGTTTTAATTTCCATCATAGGATACCTATTAATTACTCCTTGCTTATATTATGGTTTCTTTTTTACATATCTTAACCTTAGTATTAGACTTTATTTCTTTGTCTGAAATTAGATGCTACATTGGAAGCTTCTCTAGCCACCTTAATTTTCTTCCTGCATACCACTTATCTGGTATACTACTTTGTACACTGTTTGTGGGGGATATTTATTGCTGAATGAGTAATCACTGATTTTCTTCTTTTCTCTAAACAATCGTGGTGACTTGCCCTGAGCTCCTTGCAATCTTTCTCTTCATATTCCCTTGAGCTCACTGGCATGTTCTTCTACATGCCTGGCTGGGTTTAGGAGTTTAATCTGCATATGTAGAATGGTGGTTTTGTCTAAACGAAGTTAATTGGCTCATGCAGAGATTGAATCCACAACCTTGGCCTCATTAGCACCTTGCTCCATTCAGCTGAGTTCTCTGGACTGATGCTATGCAGTATCCACAAAAGACATAAATACAGATATGTTTTAACAAGGACCATGCTTTTCCTTGTGTACGATGGCAGAGATGAAAATTAGCCGCCCATCGAGCTTGAACAACTGGTTTAAATTGAATAGTAGAATCAAGAAATACAATTTTGAATGAATGAACAAATGCATTTAATTGGGTCAGAAGATGCTATTTAAAAGCAACCAAGCAGACTGAGCCTTTGAAATACTAAGAAAGATAATTTCACATGATATTTTGCCCCTTGTAGACTTCTTAAAAATGTGAGACAACTACTCAGTGGGGCCTCCAAAATTGTGAAGACACATGCCTAAATGCCAAAAAGTGGTCCAGCACAGCAGGAAGCTTCTCCAAAGCCCTCACTTGCCAACTGTTTGTTGGACCAAACTTGAAAGCAAGTGCAACTTGATTATGTTGGGTCAGGGCCAATTTTGAGACACACTGTCAAGAGCAGTTTTGATGGAGTTCTTTGTGATAGTTATATGCTAGTGCTATAAAGTTAAGTGCTCATGCTCTGGGCTGGAAATAGTATCTGAAGGAGAGAGAGCCAGGGCTGACTGGTCTATAAACTGTTGTTTGTCTATCCACAACAGACAGCCCAGGGAAGTTGAAGGCCAGATCACAACTTAACTCCAAAATTAAGAAGGTTGGAGTCCATAGGGATCGGGTACCTGGGGTCTAATGAAATGGGTTTTTAAAAACTCTGTTATTATTCACTTGCCTACAAAGTATTTAAAACTGTATTAATAGTGTAGCTTCCTGAAAATAGCTCATTAACTATTATCTCAAATTAGAAGTTTAAATATTTATCCTAGATACATTAGCTTGTTCATGTCTATGCCACCTTGTTACAGATTTAGAATGGACTTTAGAATACATGACTAACTTTGAGGCAGTACTAATTTTGCTTTAGGACAATAAATGCCAATTTTCCCTCATGTACTTGAAATATTGAGAATTGATGTGTTTGAAGGAATTTTGTTCTGAATATGGAGCTCTGAGGGCAACATCGCTATCTCTTAAGTGTCAGCTTATGTATGTGAGGGGCTTTTTAATAAGTCTAAGAGGTTGTGATGGGAAAATGTTCATTAAGCCCAGGCCCTAGGGGGAAAGGTCAGTCCAAGTTCCTCAGAGAAAATGTTTAAAAGGGATCATGCAATCTTAATGCTATAAAAATAATTGGCAGGAAGCATTTTTAAAAAGAAAGGTGAAGTTTTGGTGAAAATTTTGAAATACAGCCAGGAAGATGAATGTCTTTCCTTGTTTCTTATAATGAGTAGATTAACCAAAGCACAGTTTGGTTAATCAAATATAATTTCTTTTTTATTAGTTTACTTTTCCTGATTATGAACGAAAAAAATGTACATTGTAGGAAAATTAGACGTTCCTAATATATTTTCCAATGAAATGCTGGAATATATTTAAAAAGAAAATGGAAGGGTCAGGAGAAAACTTCTAAATACGGATCAAAAATGTTTTCACATAGTAAATGAGAAAATCTCATGAATGTTATGACAATCAGGTTGATAAAAATATCTCAGATTGCATGTGAAGCCTGCACACTATACCCCATGATTGAACTAATGTACACAGCTATGATTCAATAAAAAAAATATATATATATATATAATATATAAAAAGAAAAATATAGGAAATACAGCTGGGTCAGAGAAGGGAATTTAAATGTGTAATATAATATTATGACAGGCTGGACAGTGCGGAAAACAAATTGAGATGCATTTAAGAGAACTCTTAAAGACTCACACAGCAGAACTCTATACACATTTTACTTCAAGAAAATGTCCCTCCCTCCCTCCATTCCTCTTTTTTCTTTCTCACTCTTTCCTTATTCTCTCTTTTTAAAATATATATTTTGGTGAACACTATAAAAGAAAAACAAAAATATTGTGAATTTGAAATTGAGGTAAATTAACTAGAGATATATGTACCTGCCTGATTAACAGAACAAATTTATACTGTAGCTATACATTAATTTTGTAGACTACTGAAACATGATTTTTTATGATTTACCACAATTTTACTTGTTTTACTAAGTTTCTCTGTATGGAGATATCAATCTAATAGTTTATATTTTCTCAAGGCATTTTACAATTTTCATGTTTTACGAGGATTTGGCTATGTCAATAAATATAATATTAGGTAGAATGCTCTATTTTTTGTTTAGTTAATCATGTTTTACTCTTAACAATATAACTGAAAATTATTTATTATGGTCTAAATGGCATTTTACTCCAGTTTTATAGCCATGTTGTATTTACAGACTTAGACTCGTATTTCTCATTGTGTAGATGTAACACATCATATACAGATATAAGCCTTATAGCATTTATCTTACTTCAGTATAGTTTTATCCTCATGCATTCTGTTGAAGTCTACTCTGCCCTTTTGTGTGTGTGTGTGTGTGCAGATTCCTGCATTGGTCCGCTGCCCAATTTTCTTTGCTTCTGTGTCTTGATCTTTGTGAATATTATTTTGATTCACTTGTGCTAGTACAGCATCATTTCATATCATCTTTCACTTCATTTTGGTCATTATGGTTTATATTTTCTTCATGTCGAATCCAAGTCAGATCATTTTGAAGCAGGCACTTATCGTTGTGTGTCCAATTGTAATTGTCTTCTTTTATTTCCTGCTACCTTGAATTCAATTACCCCTGTGGTTCACTTCTCATCTATTTACAATGTTTTCGATTTGATTTTCTAAGGCTCTGGTTCTGCTATTATTGCTTTACAATGTAGATTTCATGTACTTGGTTTTCATTTATGTTTGTTTAGTTTTCATGGATATAAATAAAATCTTCATTTTATTTCTTTGGCATTTATATATCACTGTTTGAATGAAGCAATATTTTTTAAGGATTTGCTCTTATCTTCACTAGCTTTGTGACAATGGTTTGTATGAGTTATTGTCCTTAACTTTTTCTAACATTAGTTTAGTTGTAAGTTAAATTGTCACAGGATTTGTATAAATATCCTTATTCATTCACATATTTGAGTTGATTTTACTCTATTCATGTTGTGTTTTAAATTAATATATTTGGGGACATATTACAACAGTTAATTTTTGGTAAGGATATTATAATACTTTCAATTTACTTATAAAATTTCCATCCACATTATTAAAAAGAAGCCTAATAGTATTCTCAAATTCCACTTTAAGTCTCTCAATTTCAATCAGGTAAGTAAAATGATCCCCTTTTACTTTATTATCCAGAGTAGGAAATTTTAATCACACCTGACTTTCATAGCACTTTACCTGATGTTAATCATTTTACCTCAGAATTCAGAATTAAAGTATTAAATTTATGTGATTATTAAATGGTATGTGTGATCTCTGAAATATTGATGACAGAAAAATTAATTGAAAAGTTGAGGCATACAGAATCGTGTCTTTGTTAATGTCGTTTTCTGTGAGTTTCTTAAAACTCCCTGCAGAAAGTCCTAGAAATTCCTACAGTATTTAAAATACTTTGTACTTATTGATCTCCAGCATGAGGCAGGAAAAAAAATTAAAAAAGAAATACTTTGTACTATGGCTAAAAAATATAACGTTTCTATTTATAAAGGAAGTAGTTGATGTTATTATGTATATTTTATATGTTTGTGATACATGTATATCTAATAAGACTGGGGGTTAATTTATAATGTTACTTAATTTTAAGTTATTTGAATATGTGTACACACACTCACACAACAACTTATGGCTTCCATAGTAAACAAAATTATGCTAAGGAAATTCACATTATTCTATGACTTGAGATAATTAAATGTTAGTTTTTGGTACTTATTATTGTCAGGACAATCTATTCTAAGGTGACAAATTTATATAAAACCACATGATATAGTCATATGAACTTACAACAAATGGCAAGATTAAACAAAAGGTCTGCATGTATGCTTCACAGATTTGAGAGATTTTATTATAATCAATAATTGGGAATACTTATTTCACTATCTTTAATTAACCACAATGTAGAGCATTTTCCTTGAGACGATGAGATGGAATGAAACAGGATGAGAACAAGTTGTAGTCCTGAGGGGAGCGACGAATTAAGTCAATGTTTTAGAGCTGAGTTGAATTGGCAATAGGCTAAGCAAAAATAGGAAAGTGTCAGGGGAAGTGATCCTTTAGAAAACAACCATAGTATCTTCAAATTATCTTTATTGATAAAGTGAAGAAAAAGAAGGGAGTATTTCACTGTAAACCCCAGCTGAATTGAAATCAATAAACTGGATTGTATTTTTTTTTTGGACAAAACTATATTTTATTTTATTTTTCTTTATAGTTTGGGATTCATTGAGGGTACTAAGAATTAGGTTACACTGATTGTGTTATGCCTTTGTTAGGTAGAGTCCCTCTTGTAAGTGTGCCTCACCCCTAAGAGGTGTGCCATACACCACAACCCCCACCCCCTGCCTCCTCCCCTTTCCTGGACCCCTCATTCTCCTCCACCCGCCCCACCTGTATTAGCTCATCCACTGCCTTCCTATTAGAGTTGAGTACTTTGGATTCTTGCTTCTCCATTCTTGTGATGCTTTACTAAGTAGCACATGTTCCAACTCAGTCCAGGTTAATATAAAAGATGCAATGTCTCCATCTTTTTTTTTCTATTAACTTGATTTCTATAGTTCCATAACATACACATGATATAGAAAGGTCTATTTCTAAGCATAAACATAAATATGTATTTTACATACCTATGCTCTACAAGGATAAAATACAGATACAAAATATATAGACTATATATATATAGTATATATATATATATATATACACACACACACACATATATATCTACATATTTGGCATTTCAAATGGAAGCTAATACATTTTATGCCTTTGTAATAAATGTGAAGCTAATTTTAATTCAAAGTCTTGATGTGTCAATATGACCCTTGTAGATGCAAGATATACTCTAACACACAGGTAATTTATACATTTGCCTACAACATGGCACAGAAAATTTGGTAAGAAAATCAAAAACAAAAAATACAACAAACATATTTTTAATAATTGGTCAAAATATTGCATATTGATAAACCATTTTAAGGGCTTCAAATGGCCACTTAGAACACCTGAGAAAAATTGAGACTTTCAAAATTCAGCTACAACATGATTAGAACTTAGAAGTTATCATTTCCATCCATGCAAGAAAAAGATAAAACAAACAAACAAACAAAAAAACCCTAGAAATTGAAGACTTTTTGAACCCAACAGAAAACTAAAGCTTCAAGACAAACTGGCATCTGGAAATCTGGAGAATCAGGTACATTCAAAAAATCAGAGTTAAGACTTGTTTAGTACAGCAGAGGCTGAGGGCATAAACTGGTAGGAACACCTATATGACAATTAAACAAGTTGGAGGCTGAATGTGGACTAGCTTGAGAATGAGAAACTTCTGAAACCACAGTATTGGAAGGGTCCCACCTTTCCACGAACTTTGCCTCCAGGAATATTACCGGGTTTTCAACATAAACATTAGAGAATGATTGATCCTTTCATGGCCATGCCAGGGGGAAGGGAAGATTAATATTTGTCAAATATGCCCCCAACCTTCTCCAAAGCAAAAGCTTGCTTTCCAGGGTCAAAACGCTTTGTTGGAGCGTTATCCCAGCCGAGGAAAGAGTATTAGTCCAATGCCAGCCTGTTAAGAGCCTTTCCACGTCAACAAAATAAAGGAAAGAAAAAAACTTATACCACTAAAGAAACAACTTTAAAGTAACAAGCCAGAGACTAGTTCACTAAAACCAAAGGTATAATCATTAGATTATAGAATCTGGGTCCTTAATACCACACAAACAGGCCTTCAGTTGACCAAAAGAGCCGCAACATACAGACTGTCTTCGGAGGAGCTTATAGGAAAAACTAAGTCAAGAGCAGAAACGACAATTCAAAGCTTCTGCAAAAATACCTGAAAGAAATTTAGCCTTCCAAAGGTTAGGGGTAGACTTCCAGTTTCAGCTACAACATGAATAGAACTTAGAAGGGAAAGCTTTTGCCTAAAGCTTTCAATAAATGTTTGCATAAAGTTCAACTGCTAGTCAGATCAAAATAATCCTCACACATAGCTCCACTTAGTTCAATCGTGTTACCTAGTACAAGATGCCTCGCTTTCAACAAAAAAATACAAAGGGGAAGTGCCTGTGGATCAGTGGGCAGGGCGCCAGCCCCCTATACTGAGGGTGGTGGGTTCAAACCTGACCCTGGCCAAACTGCAACAACAACAACAAAAATAGCCAGGTGTTGTGGCAGGCGCCTGTAGTCCCAGCTACTGTTGAGGTTGAAGCAAGAGAATCGCCTAAGCCCAAAAACTAGAAGTTGCTGTGAGCTGTGACGCTACAGCACTCTACTGAGGGTGACAAAGTGAGACCCTGTCTCTAAAAAAAAGCCTTAAAAAAACACAAAGATGAGTGCCAAAGGGCAACACCTAACATGGCTAAACATACACACACCTTATCACTCAGCAATTTCATTCCTAGGTGTGGACACTTTGAGATAATTTTTCACTTTTGTGCCACAAAAAGTACAATGCATCCTTAGAAATCTAAATGTCAATCAGTATAGATAGTGGGATATGTTCCTAACATGGGATTTCATAGAACAGCATGGATGAATAGTAAAAATATACTATTATATAAAGTGAACAGGCATGATTTTGTGAGTATAAAACTCAAAACCAGGCCATTGTAAATATTACAATTTGGGAAATACTATTGTTACAAAAGTTATGATAGTGGATACTTTGCTTTGGAATAAGGACACACAATTTTGAAGGGGCAGAAGGTGAGTTTCTAAGTTACTGGCCATATTCTATTATAGACAAGATTACTTACTATCTACATGTGCAGTATATAACCCTAACCCTAACCCTAAACTGAACCCACAGGTTTTACACACTATTTGATATTATAATATATAGGATTATTATCAAAATTAAATGAGATAATCAAAACTGCTTATGTTTTGTTATCTTCTCAAGCACACATATTTTTAAAACTTGTGGATGGCTCCACTATTTCTTCTCCAATTAGTCATGCCAGAAATTGACTACTCAGACTTTTCCTCATTTTCCTTCATTTTTCTTTTCTTTCTTTCTTTCTTTCTTTCTTTCTTTCTTTCTTTCTTTCTTTCTTTCTTTCTTTCTTTCTTTCTTTCTTTCTTTCTTTCTTTCTTTCTTTCTTTCTTTTTGAAGCAGAGTCTCACTACATCACCCTTGGTAGAATGCCATGGAGTCACAGCTCACAACTTCTAACTCTAGGGCTTAAGTGATTCTCTTCCCTCAACCTCCCAAGTAGCTGGGCCAACAGATGCCTGCCACTACGCTCGGCTATTTATTGTTGCTGTTGTCATTATTGATTTTTAGCTGACCTGGGCAGGATTCGAACTCGCCAGCCTCCGTGTATGTGGCCAGTGCCCCACTCAGCTATGACCACCACCTTCTTCCCCATTTTTCATTTCAACACAATCCCCAATTACAGTATATTCTACTTCCCAAAGGTTCTACAAACACATTTTCTCTCCCCTTAACGCCACTCCGTATGTTTATACTTGAGTAACGTCTAACCTAATTTCTATGGCTTCAGTGTTGGTGTTCCTGGTTCAGATTTCATCTTCATCAGTTCTTTCTTTCTATATATATTTTTTAATTCATGTATAAACAGAGTGACCATTTCCACAGTGTGTCTGTTCATATATTTGATCTTTTAAAATTTTTCACTGACCGTCATCATGTAACTGATGGATGTCCAGCTCTCATTCAATCCTTACAACTCCGTGTAGCATCCACTCATCATGCTACTGGCCTGTCCATGTGTCCACCATATAAAAACATTGTTTACATGTTCTTATCATGTATATTTAGCAAATGGCACTACTTGGTCTGTCCCAGACGAAGGAACGTTACTTTCATCAGCTCATAATACCATCCCTGAAATTGTATAAACATTCATTTCCTTTCCAGCTCTCATTTCCTTCATGGTATTAAAATATAATCATCTATTGGAACCTTCTTTGCTGCCCCGTGCCTCTGTTTCGTACTTTCTGTGTCTATGCTCATTCCTCTCTGGAAAACATCTTTTCCAAAACGAGTTCCGTCTGATCTCCTCTGCTGTAGAATGCTTTCTTTGATTGCCTCAGATTAAGCTAGCCATACTCCCTCCTCCTATATTTCTTTAGTATTTCCATAAGTAAATCCATTTTATTATGTTTATGTGTTTGTTTGACATATCAGAAGCTTTGGGGAACAGAAACTGGCAAACACATATCCACATTCCCTGAAATAAAATAATGAGCTGAAACATCTGAGGAATACCATAGAACACATGTAATAAATACTGCAGCATAGCCAAAAGCTCTCCCTAAAGGAATGAAATTAATTGTGCTAATTACACATGATACACATGTCTGAGGGGAAGCTATGTGATTGGTGATCTCCATGATTATTATTACATTTTAATTTCTTTTCGCCTCATTTGTTAGTCTAACGTTTTTCCTTGAAAATGCTTGTTTGAAAGTCTTATACATTTTTCCACTTCTCCCTTTTGAGGATTATGCGACCTATTCCATTTCCTGTAAAGTCAGGTACATTTTAGAAACTCAGTAAATATTGTAATAATAACTATGTACAGTGAGCCACAGTCCTATTTTTTTTCTTTCTCTCCCCCAGACAATTTTATAAGTAGGAGCTTCAAGGGGAAATAATTTTATTATCAATGACAGTTGAGTTTACACTTTATAAAACTTTTCTATTTCCACTGTCTCTGGAATTTATGAGATACCAAATGTGTTTAGGAAAGTAATTTGAAGTAACACTCAAGGCTTAATATGAGAAGTTCTCAACCTTCTAATTGTATTTCAGGTAGTAGATCAACTCGACCTTCCATAATAGGAACCTGAAGAACGGAAAAGATTTGAGTACTCTCAATGTCCAAATTTTATACATTCCCAATATTGTCTTTATTTAAAATGCCTTTGTATTGCCACATCATAATAAGATAGAGCTTGAATTCTAACTCCCCCAAACTCATGCCTTTATGTACTAAATGCAGCAACCAAGAAGCTTATGTTATCTGGAGACACTGTGTGCTACGGATTATCTTTACCAATGAGCAAAAATCTCTGAATAGAGACCATTTATCACCAACAGATGAAATTTCAGGGTTGAACAGATCAGAGAAGAATCACCATTTTTTTCAGCCCATGACATTTTCTTATGAGTCCTTGTAAAAGTAACTGAGAGAACAGCAGACATAATAAAAATATTTTCAATTGGCATAGATCTCTTCCGTATGAGAAAATCATATCTTTATCCACTCTGCGGCAAGTGGATTTTTCTTTGATTGTTTAGTGGGTTTTATTAAAGTTCTATTTAGAAAATAGAAGTAAGTTTGTATTGATATCCTATCCGTGGAAGACTCACCCAGGGCCACTTTATTTCAATAACGTATTTGGACAGAAAAGACAGCTTATCTTCTCATCATATGCCTTTGAAGGTTAAAACACTGGATTATGTAGGTACTCTGTTGAAAAATTGCAAATAGACACTTTGCATTTGCTATCCATCTAAAACATTTATTTTCCCTATGAATGATGATAAGCCTCATTTCCTCATTTCACCTTGATGATTATGAACTTTTTACACAGCCAGATTCTTTACTGATTATAATTTGATGAAGAAAATGTCAGAAAAATTAACCCACATCAAAGCGGCATTCCTTGGGAAGAATGTACATATTCATGTATCCTGATGTCCCTCCCCTCATGCCCCAGCTTGCTAAGTGAAAGTTTCAGGTGTGGAATGTAATGCTACTGGAGCAGGGTTTATAGGTTAGAAAAGATCATCGACACCTTGGGTCTTTTAAAAGCCTTTGCAAAAGCATTTGTCACTGTCTAATTTATGAAAATGCACTTGTTAGTGAGATGAGCTGCCGCACTGCTCTTCACCGCAGTTATAAATCAGTGGTTCCTTGGAATATCATCTCTTGTTGACCCATGAAAGGTTAGCAGAAGAGAAAAGTCTTCTCCTTACCATTTCTTACTTCTTGTGGAAATCTGTTCCCTCAGGTGACATTTATAAAAGAAACTGCAGTTCTCTGAATGCTTGTGAGAAGTGTTAACTGCCGGCATATCTGTAGTCAGTTGCTCCATCTGTTTCTCTTGATTCAATTTGTCTTTATTGTCCCAATCTTCTGATAACCCCTTGTATCTTCTAAAATGTATTAGTTGAATCACTAGTTCTACTTTTGTTCTTTCTTCGAGGTCTTTATGAAAAGCAGAGGTAAAAGTGTAAATAACTTGCATATCTTTCACTTGATGTCCTTGGTAGATGGTGTGAGTTCATGAATTTTGCTGCTTTTCTGTATCCCAAAGCTGCATGTGACAAATGATTTAAAAGGCGCCTGACATTAAAAGTAATATTATGAAGAGTTGCAGATTTTGGCTAATTACATCATTTTAAGGAAATTATTGTATTTATCGATTTAAGAGTTTTAGGACTTACATTGGAAGAATGAAAATTAAGAACTTGGTTATTTAAATTCCACATGAGAATAATGATAATTAATAATAATTGGTAATTGTAATAATTATTAAAGCCATACATTATGAACATACATAGTTTTCCCCTATTTTATTTGTATTTGTGTTTAGCAAACTAGATTGTTTTATGTATTAAGGCAAGAGTTAGCATATAAAATAGAAACTTTTATCCCCATTCAGACCACAGGTTTAGGAATGTTTATATATTATTGCCCTTAGACTTCATTCAAACAAGAATATCTTCTGATCCCATTCTGTAAGGAATGCTGCTTAAACTCTATAGACACTATTTTGGAAAGCAATTTAGCAGCATTATGTCAGTCAAATTCAAATGCTTTAGATAAATTTCCTTATTAGTACTCAAATTTTTAATTTCCCCCTACTTCCTTTCCTCATAAAAGGATACTAAAGTTAAAATTAATTATAAATTTCTTTTTAAATCATCCTTCACATAAAAATACATATGATATTTCTTCAGACTAATGATACCATAGAAACATCAGATTATTTCTTCATTATAAAGTAATAACTTCCATACATAACTTGCTAGGGCTATTTTGTACTGTATTACGATTATTTTCGTAATTAAAAGAGCCTATACATTTCTTAGCGTACTGGATTTACCCTTTCCACTGTATTGTGTTAATTACATGATTTCGAAAGCTCACCAGTGCAACAACTGAAATTAATAGCGTACCTTCCTTCCTCAACAGAAACACTATGCTATTTTACAGTATAATTGCTTTATGTCCATGTAGTTGGGAAATACCCCTTATTATGCTCGCTCTGTGTGTGTGTTTGTGTAGAGAGAGAGAGACAGAGAAAGACAGACAGAGAGAGAGAGGTGTGAGTATACATTTATATACAATAAGAATCTTATTTATTGTGAAAAAATTCTGAAAATATTTTTCCACTAAATCTCAAAATGGGATCCTCTTATATACCAAGATAAGAAGTATAGAATTAGAATTGTTTTCTAATTCTTTCAGAGCTCTACCATCTATTCTTAATTTGTTCCTGTATTTACTTTAAAATCATTTCTCTGACCCAAATGTATAGCACGTCCTTTGCTATACGGAACAAATCTTTCCAGCAGAAAGAATTTTCTGATCAACTTTGGTTTACAGTGAACTTTCTCTTCCTATGTAGTGTAGGCATTGCCTTCCCAAAGAGAATATAGCTCATGAAAAAAATATTTTTATACTTCTTTTATAACTTTTTGGTGTGTTAATAAACAAATACTAGTTAATTTCTTAGGAATAAAAGAAACTATAAAACTAACTCTCTTTTAATACTACCAATACTCCTCATGCATGCCACAGAGGAGTTTTATTAACTCACTTGGAAATACCAAATGCATTTTTTTCTCTTACCTTAATAGCCACTATCCTTGCTGAACACTAACCTTGAAATATAGCTTTCTATTTTTAATCAGACAGATAATTAAGTCCACTTCAAATATGACTTTGCACTGTAAGGCAAAGTGTAACATTCCAGAGAAGAGTCCTTACTTGCACATTAACCACTTTTATTTTTAACCAATTAGAGAAAACATATTTTCTTCTATTTGCTTAATATCTTTAATAAATTGTAAGCAATCAACTTTTATTTAAAGCAGAACACATGTGGAGGTGAGTTATCTTCTTCTGCACTGATGAGGTAGCTGTTCGGGATTGACTTGATGGCTGTAGAGCAAAGTACAGATGAAGGAGGGGATATTCCCTAATTAGCAAGAAAATTCTGCTCAACTAATATCTCTAGTTTGATCTGAATCTTGTCTTCCAACTTCATGCCATCACACCCTCCCACTCATTTAAATTTCAGCTTAATGAGCAAAGTGCTTTCTTCTTTGGTTCACTCCTTTTCCTACCCGTCACTGTCTTTCTGAACCTCATGGAAAAGCATCCAAAGGGCAGGGAGCATTTGTATTTTTAAAGACCATTGAAATTCTCTATTATTAGAGATGATAGGCATTCACAGAGTAAAGGCTTTTCAGTATGAAAATATTGAGACTCCAAACCAAATCAAAGAGTTGCGTCCAGGTCTCTTCTCTCATCTCAGAGTCTCTCTCTCTCTCCTCCCTTCTCTCCCTTCTTCCTCTCTTTCTTCCTCCCTTCTGTCTCTGTCACTCTCTTCCTCCTCTTTCTTTTAATCTTCAATGGTAAGTTGGTTCAAAAATACATCAAAATCATATTTAATGGTGGAAAAAGCAACTTGTCAAACATGAAACACAAAATCAAGGCATTTGTAATAATAATAATGTTGAAAATAGGTCTCAATGTAAGTAACTAGAATAATTAGTTTAAGTAAAATAGAGCAATTTACTTTAATATTTCATGTCCCAAAATCCAAAGAAGAGATAGACAGTGAAATGATTAACATTTTAATCTTGGCATTAGAATAATAACACCATTTGTGAAATATGTTCAATTTATTTGTTAGGATATGATTTTATTAAGTTATTTTTAATATTTTAATTTCCATTTTTACTAAATTTTCAACTTTTTAAAGGTGTTTTAGACAGTGACTATATGGCTGTCTTTCCCTTGAAGCTAAAACTAACAATAATCTGTCATAAGGGGTCATTCATTAGGGAGTTACATGTTTCTCTATAAAGTACAGAAATAAACTTTATGAATAATTCACTTCCTTTGACTAGATATTGCTATTTCCACATCCTATTAACTTTTCAGGATATATTTTGTATTCCACACATAGTGTACCAGCAAAAGAAATCTGACTGTTAGATGTTAAAGGAACAATAGTGATCCAATTCAATTTTTGAATTCTGTGGATCTGGAATCTAGAACTTAGAGAACTAATGATTTTCTTTAAGGTAATATCAAAAGAAGAGTTAAACCAGGATGCACACCAGGGTGAAAGGCCAGATGTCAGTGAAAAGAGCTCTCCAAAACTCAGTCATGTTTCAAAACTGCTTTGATGTCAATTCTGGTCTGTATGTAACATCGTCTATATGACAAATAGGAAGTTTTAAGAAATACCCAAGAATAATGTG
This sequence comes from Arctocebus calabarensis, assembly GCA_963573935.1. NCBI lineage: Eukaryota > Metazoa > Chordata > Mammalia > Primates > Lorisidae > Arctocebus > Arctocebus calabarensis. Next base: position 33,681 of record CAUYON010032236.1, read on the forward strand.
AATATGATGTACATTACATCATATAAAAGGGTGGAATGACAAAATACGCAAATTAAGAGGTAAAATAAGACATATCAGTGTGAAAGAATATAAAAAAAATATCCATTGGGAGCATTAAACATGATTTATGCAGAGAAGTAAGATTGATTATATAATACTGGGGTAGAGAGAACTGTTTGTGGAGGAGTAAAAGAAATGAATCATCTTTCAAAAAACAAATAACAGATACTTTATTTTGTAATTTTCTCTTATTTATTTGATTATCTTCAAACCCAAATTCATTCATTGCTTCTGACTTAAAATGCTATCAACTTCATCATGTACTTGAATTTATTCTTAGAGGCTTTAAGACTTAAAGTCTTGCAAATTTGCTCATCTTCTCTTTCTTTTTTCCTTTTTTGTTTTATTATCCATTTCTGTAGAAAGTATTTGACTTATATGAGCATTTTTAGGAATTCTATAAGATGGATAATACACATTTTTAAGATATTTGCCTTGTCTGCTGGTTCTATTTTACATCCTAAATTTAGAAGTATATTCTTGCTTATGTGTATGGATGATATCTTCTCCTTAGCACTGTGGATGTAAGGAACATTTTTAAGTCTTCTTTTGCTTGCTTTTGTTTTAGCTTCTTCCAGTTTCCTTTTTGTTTTTGCCCTGTAGATTACTTGGCTTTGTTATTTGGGGGCTTTTACCAGTTATTAGGCTATTTACTCACAGCGCGAAACCCACCTCTTGCTGTGATTTGACTTTGATCTTTTCTTTGCCCGCTGTAGCACTAGAGGAAGAGTAGCAATGAGGAAAGAAGAAGAAATTGCAGCTCATTTGTTCCCTTCATCTCCTCTTAGCACTGTGTCCCCACGCTGGCAACTCCAGTGGGCTCCAGTTTCCTTTCCAGTTGTAGTTGTGGATTCTGCTGCTGGTTTTTGTCCATGTCATTCTTATTCTGCCTTTTCAGAGACAAGAAGCAGCCAGACAGTGCTTCTTCCTCAAAGATCTGAGTCTCAAATCCATGCAGCCTCTTCTCTGGGCTTTTAAGCCAACGCCCACTGGACAACAGCCTCTCTTTAAACACCTACAGACTTCTTCCTCCAAAACTCTAGAATCTAAGAGTCTCATATCCCTAACATCTTTCCTTTCTTTTTAGTCCACCCATCAATAGGGTAGCTGTTTTGGCAGCTACCAACAGTATTACCTCAGTGTTTTCTTTTTGCTGTTTTAGTAATTCAAAAGGAAATACTGGAATCTATTTTTAGTTTTTTCACTTCCTAATAGGAGCTTGGCTTTTATTGGATTTTTTTTTTTACTGAATCTGAATTGAATATGCAGGCTTCATATACAATCTGAGATATTTTCATCTGCCTGTTAGACATAACATTCGTGAGATTTTCTCATTTACTGTGTAAAAACATTTGTGTTCTGCATTTAGCAGTTTTCTCCTGACCCTTCAAAGATGCACCTCAAGTGTGATCTCACCCTTTATCCTCTCTTCCTCCTCTTCCCTCCCTCTGCCCTTTCCCCGTCTTCTTGTGCAATAATTGGGTTGTAGCCTTCACATGAAAGGTATAAATTTGCTTCATATTAGGGTTGTATCATTGGATACTTTTTCTTCCATTCTTGAGATACTTTGCTAAGGAGAATGTGTTCCAGCTCCATCCATGTAAATATGAAAGAGGTGAAGTCACCATCTTTCTTTAAGGCTGCATAATATTCCATAGTATACAAGTACCACAATTTATTAAGACATTCGTGAATCGATGAGCACTTGGGCTTCTTCCATGACTTAGCAATTATGAATTGGGCTGCAATAAACAATCTGGTACAGATATCTTTGTTGTAATGTGATTTTTGGTCATCTGGGTATATACCAAGTAAAGGAATTATAGGATCAAATCACAAGTCTATTTTTAGATCTTCAAGAACACAGTAAGTATAGCTAGCAGACAGCCCTCAGAATGGGAGAGAATATTTGCAGATTATGCCTCCAACAAAGGTTTAATAACCTGAATACACAGAGAACTCCAATGTATTAGCAAGAAAAAACAAGGGACCCCATCTGAGGATGGGCAAAAGATCTGAAGAGAAACTTCTCTAAAGAAGACAGGCGCATGGCCTTCAGACACATGAAGAAATGCTCATTATCCTTAATCATCAGAGACATGCAAATCAAAACTTCCTTGAGATACCATCTAACTCCAGTAAGATTTACCCACATGATGAAATCCCAAAACCAGAGATCTTAGCATGGATGTGGAGAAAAGGGAACACTTCTACATTGCTGATGAGAATGCAAACTTTTATTGGATCCTTCTCTGTGTTTCCTCCTTCTTAATTATCCTTTTACTGGTTTTTTTTTTTTTTTTTTTTAGACAGAGTCTGACTTTGTCACCCTCGGTAGAGTGAGGTGGCATCATTGCTCACAGCAACTTCCAACTGTTGGGTTCAAGTGATTCTCTTGTCTCAGCCTCCAGAATAGCTGGGACTGCAGGTGCTAGACACAACACCCTGCTGTTTTTACAGAGGTGGTTTGGAACGTGTGAGCTCAGGGTGGTCCATCAGTCTTGGCCTCCCAGAGTGCTAGGATTTCAGGCGTGAGCCACCTCGCCTGGCCTACTATCCTTTTACATTTTTAAATGAAGAATTAAGTTATGTACTTAGAGCTGTGGCAACTGACGGGCTCCATCACTACATAAGAACCCAGGTTACTGGGGCTCCACAAAGTCTTTATAACAAGGTGCTTTCTTTAGTCCAGCTGGATTTTCTAGAGAAAGCCATTATCATTCATTGCTCAGGCATAACCACCAGTCATCAGGAGTACAAAGCTGAAGAGGAGAAAGACAGAGCAACTTTTATATACATGAACTTCTAATTAACACCACATTCTTTGATCTTTCCCTCTCTTTATCCTCATTAGTACCTTATCTTTCTAAGTCCTGTACCTACCTGGCAGTCAGAGAAAAATTTGGCCTCCTTCTTAATCTATCCACTCGACAGTTTTTTATCTATAGCTTTCTCCACTAAGGAAATGGCTTTCAGACATATCATCTGCTCTCCGATGAAATTGTTGAATTATCACACTTATTGACGTCCTATGTCATTTCTTCATTTTCTCATACATTTCAACAAATTTCCTATTATTTTAAAATGTTCCTTCTGCTTGAAGCATCCCAAATGTCACCTTTTTAAAAAAATGGTATGAAATTTTAGTAGAATAAAAACATTCAATCCTGTAATAGTGGGAATAGGAGTAGAAATTGTAAAATATTTTGAAGAGCAATTTAGAAATATAAAATTGATCCTCTCCCCCCTCTTCCAAAAACTTTTAAGAGCAATGAATTTTCTTCTCCTTTAGCATAAAAAACTTTGAAAACGACAAACATTTATATATAGGTATATATACTCCTATGATCTTTATAATAATATAGTGCTTATGTTAAATAAGTTACCTAATATTGGTGAATTAGATTATATTTAAACGTTATGATGACTATAAAATCAAATATTTTTGAAAAGATTGGGTTAAATTTTCGCAAAAGTTATATTGATAAAAATCACTACATATAATTATCAATTTAATAGCATCAAAATCATTAATTATGCACATGCATAGAAAATACACTGAAGTGAAGTGAGATAGAAATTGAGTGCAAATGTATTGGATGTTAATTTAATTTTAAAATATTTATTTTTTGTATTTTATATATGAAGCCTATATTTATTAGTTTTATAGTTATAATTTATTTTAAAAATATTTTGGAAAACATATTCTATTTAATCATATGAAACATAACTTCTTATTATAATACTCAACTTAGGATTGTTCATCTGAGAAAAGAATAGGCTAAATATTGATTCTCTCTGTCCAGTAGTCCCAATCTAATTTTCACCTCATCTTCCAAATATAAAATGTAATTTGATAATAATAATGCAAATAATCATCATCGTGGTTGGTGTATGGCATGCTAATTATTTATTATTATTATTATTTTTTGATACAGAGCCTCCAGCTGTCACCCTAGATAGAGCGCTATGGCGTCACAGCTCACAGCAACCTCTAAATCCTGGGCTCAACGCCCACCACAACACCCGGCCATTTTCAGCCATCATTGTTGCTTGGCGGGCCCGGCCTGGATTCGAACCTGCCAGCTCAGTTGTACATGGCTGGTGCCTTAGCCTGTTGAGCCACAGATGCCAAGCCAGCATGTTAATTATTAACATCTTTTCAAGCACATTGCATCCGTTCATCCTTACACTTACAGGAGAGGACTACTATTTCTGTTCCCATGCTAGTTCAGAAAATTGAAGCCTTATAAGATGTTGCATGCTGTATCTCAGTTATGCTACCTGTAAGGATCAGAAGTAGGATTGGAATTTAAATAGCTTTCCTTGAGAATCTATGACCTCAGCACAGCAGCAGGTGATGAAATGGATTTTGGTATATCAGCAAATCTCATGAGAATGACCTCTCTCCTCCATCTCATTACACAGAGTATGCAGTACACAAGGATTCAGAACTGCTGATTCTCCTTATAATCTTAACTGATATAAGACTTCCTTGGCAAGAATGGAGAAAAAAAGGTTTTGCAGGAGTTGATAACAATATGAAAATGTGTTTTACTCAATGTTACATAATAAAAACTTTTAAAAAACTTTAATACCAAAAACCACAAAAACAAAAAAACAAAAAAACAACAACAGAAAAAGCTTTAATACAAAAAATTAAGTTTAAAGGGAGAAATTTACTGTGTATGAGGCCTGCTCACTAAAAACAGTTCTAAAGTTACCCTAAATTTAGTATCGACATTTAAATACCTTTTAATATTTTAGAATAATCATTACAAAAAATATTTCTAAGACTAGATTATAACATATGGTAGGCTTACAACATAAAAGTAAATGTAGGGTGGTGCAAGGAGTAGGGCTCCAGCCTCATATGCTGGAGGTGGTGGGTTCAAATCCAGCCCCGGCCAAAAACTGTAAAAAAGTAAATGTAACACAGTAATTTTAAAAATCTTTGCTTATAATTATGTTGAGAAAATAATATAATTAAAATTGAAAAAAGAAAAACATCTAAGAAAAATGTCACACATTTATCAGTGTCCTTATCTGGACGATAACACAATTAATAACTTTTCTCCACACTTTTATGTCATTTTTTTCTAATAAATTTATAATATTTTATTTTTCAGATTATCAAAGTAATATCTACATACTTTAAAAATAAATTTTAGAAACAGAAATAAGTTAATAGAAATGTACTGGTTTATGTTACATATATGTGTTGCTACCCACAAACCATATTGTTTTATTGAAATGTTCTTATCTCAAATAAGACTTTTATGTCATTTATAATATTTTTCCATAAATTTCTATGTACACATACATAAAAATATTAATATAGAAATAAAGTGTATGGTATTTTTACTTTGTAAAAATGACATACTACTTAGGATTATTTATATAGCACATATAGGTGAAAAGAGATACATATAGAAATATCTGAAACTTTTTTTTTTTTTTTTTTTGCAGTTTTTGGCCAGGGCTGGGTTTGACCCTACCACCTCTGCTATATGCGGCCAGCACCCTACTCCTTTGAGCCACAGGCGCCGCCCCAAATACCTAAAACATTTTCAATGGCAAGAAAAAGAAAAGCTAAATCTCCAAGGCATTTAATATCCATGTATATAATTATTTTAAATTTATATACAATTCAACTGTCTTGAGCACCCTTTCTTTATTATTGCTGCTGGTGGAAGGTTGTTGTGAAACAAATTATAGGCAGAAAGCCTATCTATGCCTTTACTTGAGCCATATTGGAAAGGCAGGAAGCAAATCTTTCTAATAACTTTCAGTGAGAGAACTGGATAGAACTCCATTTTATGGAGACACAAAGGCGGAAGGGGTAGCTGCTTACCAGAAAAACAACTACATGATCTCCTGTTTGTTTTTTAGAGATGGATTGCTGCCTCCAGGTAGTGTGAAAGATGTGGTATTCAAACAACCACCTCCTTGGAAGTTCTTACCTTTGTTTAGGGAAAGAATTTTAAGGCATGGTTTTAATTAAAAAGTCAAAAAAGTAATCTTGTAGTGAGGTCATGGAACATGTATCACTTAATCTGTAGATTGATTAGGTGCTGGCTCAGTTGAGCCTGGTCGTGAGACTGATTTTCTAAGATGAGGTCATTGATTACTAATTAATGGTGTGGATGCGGTAGTGGGTATAAAAGTTGGTGGATAATAAAGCAAGGTTGCCACTTGCCATGAGAGTATAATTGGTCCCCCTTATTACTCAGACAGTTTCATTGCAGGACTCATTCCTCTGCGTCACCGATCGATTGGGAGACTTTCATGCAACACAGATCTAGGAATTTAAAGAGAACGTATATAAGACACTCACGTCAACTAGGTAATGATTATGATTTGATTATGTAATCTTAACAAATCTTACAGAAAATGAATTTTAAAAGGACATAGGAAAATTATTTATTGTTCACAAATAGAAGGTTCATTCAAAAGGGATTATAAAGTTACTTGTATCATATAAATGAAAAATAATACTTTAATGTTCTTTGACATCTCATAAGAATGATTCCTGCTCAATTTTCTATATCAAATATACTTTACATAAAAGTCCATATTTAAAAAGTATATCTGCAACTTATTTTGCTCCACAATACCTAATTCTCATCACACAGTCATTTGTAAAAACATTACTCTGGCTCTTACTAGTTTGATTGCTTCCTATTTCATCTTTCATTGCCTGCATTCATGTGTAAATCATGCATATATATCCAGATTCACTTTCAATCATCTGGGCATTTACAAATATTGGAATCTGTAGTAAGTCATAATACTTTCTTCTGTTTACAATATGTGCATACACTCATGGATTTCTACAGTAAGTTTCCAAAATACTTACTGAAAATTTGAATTTTATCAGTTTTTAAATCCCAAATAATCCCTTAAATTTAATACAGAATAATACATTTTAACAATAAATTTAATTTAAAAATCCACAAGAAGTGTATCATTGTGCCTTGGTATCCAAAGGCATTGGTTTCAGGCACTCCCAAGGGCAGCCAATTATGAGGCTGCTCAAGCCTCTAATATAAAATCATGTAGTATTTACATAAACCTGTGTATATTCTCCCATATATAATATTTTAAAGCATCTCTAGGTTACTTATAATACCTAATGCATAGTAAATGCTGTGGCAAAGGTTGTCATATTGTATTTTTTTAGGGAATAAATACAATAAAAATAATTTGTTCCTGTTCAGTAGAAATGGCTATTTGTTTTCAAACATTTTCAATCTGTGGCTGATAAAATCTATTGATGTGCAACACCCGTATGTTGAGATCTAATGATACTGGGATTTTGATTAAATTAGATGATACTTTGAGTCTCATTATAGACGGAAGTTTTCCAAGAAAGTATATTCTGTCTAATATTTTTCTCTAATATTAAGAAGTAGAGAAAGTCTTACAGTTTAGAGCAGTTTATAAAAATTTATGTATACATTTATGGATGCTTATTGGAAGAGATATTAGTAATCTGTATCAAATTGAATTTAACAAATCTATACTATTCGTACAGTTCTTTCGTCCAAAAATGTAGGAATCATCCCTGCTGTCATCTCTTATATTTATTGAAAACATATATTTCTTCCATAAGTTTCATCATAACTAAGTCAAAAACATTTCTTGTATTCCCACTGCTACTTTTTAATTTTTAAGACATCCTCATTCATGACAGTACCTGTGGCTCAAGGAGTAAGGTGCTGGCCCCTTATGCTGGAGCTGTCATGTTCAAACCCAGCCTGGCCAAAAACTGCAAAAAACACATCCTCATCCCTCACTTGGATTAGCCCCTTGTCTTTCAAATAATATATGGTTCTACCTTTCTTTTCCAAATTTGAACTCATTTATATTATAGCTTCTGAGTTAATTACTATAAAACAAAAGTAGATTTCACCATTCCACTGTTTGACACCATGGCGTAGTTGTTATTTCAATCCTCTAAGGCTGAGGAAAGCTTTGTGGAGTAGACGAAGTCTCATTTCGGGAACCTCGCTTGCACCACTGCTGAGGGACTTGGAAAGTGACCCACTCTGGGTTTTATATCTTGGAGTAATGTGACATGTTGGGCCAAAATCTTTAAAGGCAACCTCCTTTTCAGGGAATCCTAAAATGGACCCATTTTAATGTATCTCCCCTTATCTCAGAAAGTTTCATTTCAGAACATTCTGCAGTTATTCTAGAGAACTACTACTCTATTCTAGAGTCAAGAAGTGGGAGACACTGGATTGGTCTAAAAGCAACTTTCCTCGTGAAGGGGCTGGTATTAGATAGAGAAGATACGGTAGATGACGTGTCCAGCTATGAGAACTAAGCTGACTCCTGCAACATGGTTCAAGGATGGTGAGGGAAATTCTGTGGGAAGAAGAGGTCTGGCACGCCAGGAAAAATTAAGAAAGGAGGCAACATTTAAAATAGGATGCAAAAGAGTAAAAACCACCCTGGTACATAGATTTGGAGAAAGATACTCCTGGCAGAAGGAAAAGGAGGTCCAAACACCATAGGATTGTTCTATTTCTTGTATTTTGGAGTAAAATGATGGTTGGTCAGGACATTCTGCTGAGTTCATAGTTTATGAAAAATCTAATGTGAATGTGGATACTAAGCACCTAAATGTAGGCAATTTATATAAAAGTGAAAAGAATGAATATGGGAGCTAACATACAAAAAACAATGAGCTATTTATTATGAATCTCGAAATTTGAAAGTCTGCTTTATGACTTTAGCACATACATTATGTATTCTTAATTGTTACATCAAAAACATTTGAGAAGTGTACAATGCTACCCGGATTATCAGGCAAATAAAGTGACCACAGAAAGGAAACTATAGTTGTAAGCATAACAATACTTTCTCAAATGCTGTTCACAATATCCCTTCTCTAGCAGAAACACAGCAAGAGAAAAACAAGTCTATAAAGAGATAAAGCAGCAAATAAATGTGGATTGAGCTTCAATTCATATATGCCAAGAAATTTAAGATTTTAATCTTTTCTTTCAAACAGGGAAAATACGGAATTTAAGAAACACTACTTTTGCTTTTAACAAAGTTAATTAACACCAGTTTAAAATGGTAGTAATTAGTCTTCAAATGAATGTCATCAATATCAAAATAAGGTTTTTCAAGGACAGTGGGTGGGGGGAGAAGAAGAGCTAAGGCAATTAATTTGAATTTCTTCTCATTAACTTCTCATAATTACATTTTCATAATTAAATGCACTTATGTGAAAGTTGTACATTTTACTTTGAATGGTGAAAGTGACTGGTCTTTAAACAGTTGGACTCTTTATATTAAATATTCACAAATCCAAAGTAAAGTTTATCTTGAAAAATTAAGACAATCATTGTCTCCAAAAATGTATAATTTAATGATTAATGAACATCTTTTCTATTTTCTATATGGATTTCATTTACTTTTGTAAAACAAATAAAAATAAGTAAGTCTTCTGACTTTTTATCTGTTACGGACTCTAGGTCCGGGGAGGGTGGTTGATTGATAGGAAGCTTTTCAGTCATGTGATTAAAGGAATTCTTGGACACTGTGTGTGTGAGAGAGAGAAAGTTAAATTAAGTCAACTATTTAAGCATATATAGTTCTATATGGTTCTGATTAGATTTTATTGGAATGTATTATTTGGAGAAATTTTAAAAAGACAAAAAAGCAATCCTCTTCTCCACTTTAGTTTTGGAACAAGTAAGACATAAATGATATACAACTTAGAGAAATAATTCAAAAGGGAAATGAAAATGGTGCCTTCATTTCAAAGACAGTTTCAATAGAAATGAAAATGGTCCCTTCATTTCTATTGAAAGTGTCTTTGAGAATTTCATTCTTAGCTCAGGAAAATGTTCTGTCTAACAAAGAAGACCCCTTTCCTTCAGCCTACACTTGACATTCATAACAACATATGAGACAAGACATGGGCCTGGAGTAATGTGTGGTGAATCTCCTATATGTGAGAAAACATAGTAGGTACAGAGATCTCACCCACTACTAATATGGTGCCATCAACATTAGATCCTTAAAAAAAGATAATTTTTAAGAATTTGAAAGGAATGCATACCTTGGTCTGTGTGTTAAAATAATTTGTAAAATCAGGAAGTCCGTGAAAGATTTTTGGAATTGCTCTATAATGAGGAACATTAAAACAATACTTTTAGTAGCTTTTGCACCTTCAATTCACTTTGGATAGCAGTTAGAGTTATATTTCTAACATACCTTCCATTTAATTTAAATGGTTCATCTTCATCCTCAAAATAAAATCCAAATTCTCATGTGTAACACATGTCACTGTAATTTGGTTCTTCTTACAATTTCAGGCACTCCTTCTTCTATTTCCTTTTGTAGACTTTAAGGTCTAGCCATATTGAACTTCTTTCATTTTAAAAAATGTACTCTGCCTGTAGTAATCTTTAAACTTTAAGGTACACTCTCCCTTGGGACTAGAATGATGTTCTTTGGTTTCCTTATTTGTCTGCACACCATTTGTCCTTCTTTCTAAGTTTAGGCATAAATTTTGTTTTGAAATAAGTAAAATACAAACAAAAGGAGTGACTAAATACAATTTCTATTCCTTTCTCATTTTTTTCTTCCTGGGCACTTTATATTCCTACTAGCTTACACGTCATCCCGCACTGTAATGCATATTTATTAGTAACCTCTATAAAAGTTTTAAAACAGAAAGGTAGATATTTGTTTTTGGTTTTGCTTTTTTGCCATTTACTTACAGCAGTTAGCAAAATGTCTGAAATATAGCAGGGTCCAAATAAAAAATCTAGAACATGTGAAAGAATGAGGAATTGCTTATATAAATAAGTGAAAGAGAGAAACCAGGAATTGCAGCAGAAAGGTAATTTTGAAATTTAACCAAAATTATACTTCCCCATAGTACTTGACTTTTTATGTGTTATATTTCAAGACATGAGCATCTATGTATGAATTAAATACATGAAGGTCCTATGGACTGGATTAGTGAAAAATTAGAACCTGACATGGTAATCCAATAATGGGGGAATGTAGGAATATTTTCCTTTGGGTTTTCCAAAGAATATTCACCTAGCAATAAAAATTCCCAAGATTATCTCAGCTCCAGTAGCTCAGGAGTTAAGATGCTGACCACATGTACCAGGCCTGGTGGGTTCGAACCCATCCTGGGCCTGAAAAAACAAAAATGACAAGAACAACAAAAATAGCCAGGTGTTGTGGTGGAAACCTGTAGTCCCAGCTACTTGGGAGGCTGAGGCAAGAGAATCCCATAAGACCAAGAGTTTGAGGTTGCTGTGTCACCACAGCACTCTACCAAGGGCAACATAGTGAGATTCTCTCTCAAAAAAAGAAAAATTCCCTAGGTAATTACAATATTTTCCCATGTATATTGCATCCATGTTTGCTCACAATTTTAGGAAAAATAATGATGCCCATTGTATATGTGTATGTATTTCTAAATATACATATATTTAAAATGTATGTATAAATATATGTATATTTATATATATATATACACACACATTATATATATAGTTTTAATCCTATTATTTATGCTTATGTGAAAAAGTGTAACTCTAGAAATCAGTAACGATGTCCATACTCCAAACAATTTCCTAGAATACAATAATCAGTTTTTTTTAATTTACCATGAATGTACAAGGAAAGAATTTTCAGTCAACAAAAAGAGACGTATTTCTCCCCTTACAGTTTAGGTGAGAGTTAGCAATCTGGCTGATATTTTAGCAAAACTTATTTGAAAATCACTTGGAAAAGGTTGAAACTGTTTTGTACACTGCAAGCTTTAAGCTAATGGTTATTAATAAAGAGTATGACAACAGAGCTGCCCAGAGACGCCTTGCACCTCCTCCCACAGAGAGTGTCAGCAGACTGTGGAGGCAGCAAGAAGAAAAGTTTCTTCAGATGCCAAGACAGCAGGCAGGGTGAGGGAAACCTCAAAGTGGCCAGAGGCGGAGCAGGAGGGGAAGACCTGGAGTTTGGAGCAGCTTCAACCTGGGAACTCTGTTCAACCAAGCTGATAGCAAAAGAAGGTAAAAGGATTGAAGGCGCTCACACATACACTCAGACACGCACAATAACACACACACACAATCATGATTTCTCAGGGACAAACAACTAAATGGTCCTTTAACTTTATGAAGAGAGAAGGTCTGATCATGAGGACTTACAGTTGCCTCCAAATTTCCAGCAGCCTCTGAGATCAAACTTTGGAATTTCATTCTTATGTTATCAATCTTCAAAAGACTTACAACTTTGAGCTGTCCTAAATCACCAATATGTATAACATCCCACTCAGATTTAAGGTGCCTTCCAATGGAACTGTAGATGTTAAAGGGGTAAATGCCGTGGCTGCCAATCCAATTTTTCTGCCACCTGTATACTCCCCAGCTCTTATTTATTTGGGGCAGGAAAGAGGTTGATGGATTATTTGTAATTATCTTACAGTTTTAAAAGATACAAACATAATATGAACTCAACTGATGATTTTAATGTTTTAGGTTATATAAAATAATTAAATCACTTTTGTTTATTTTTGTTTATAAGTTCTTTGAGTGTGATTTTTCGTGAACAATATCCAAGATTGATGAAGTCTAGGCTTCAGTTGTTTCTCTCCTCCCACATTACTCTTGTCTTCAGCTGAAAACCATGCAATCCTCCACTGATTATTTTTCATTTTGTATTAAAAAATGTATCTTCCTATTTAGCTTTTCCTCATCATCAGAAGATGTTGGTCTTCTATATCTTGTGTTTCTGTTACTTGTGTTGCTCATAAGCTGAGTGCTATCATTACTCCAAAAGTGGCACCTGTGGCTCAAGGAGTAGGGAACCGGCCCCCGTACACCAGGGGTGGTGGATTCAAGCCTGGCTCCACACAAAACTGCAAAAAAAAAAAAAAGAAAGAAAGAAAGGTATGCCTGCATATTTTTCCACTCCCCTTATCTAATGAGTAAAGGATGTAGCTGTTCACAACTGAAATTTCCATAGCCATAAGAATATTTTTTATACCATTTATAGGACCTTTTTGTAAACCTATAACATCTAAAGTATTGATCATCTCTGTCCATTCTTCCCATAAACTTTGTGTATTCTAAAACAACTGTCAGTTTTTCAAATTGAGTAAGGTCTTTCTTTCTATAACCAGTGATCCACTGTGTTTTGAGGGCCCAAAGCATGTACTCAGCATTGTCACTAATCTCTTGTCATGGAATGAGAGGCACTTCATTTTCATATCACATTGATAAACAAATAATTCATTTTCTGAAATTATCTTCTTTTTTCAGATCACCTGGATAATCCTTTCTAGAAAGCATAACAGTTCCTGTTACATGATGTATTTTCATTTTATGCAATTCTCAAACAAATTGACTTGTGTAAAAAGAAACAACAACAACAACAACAAAAAGCATGGTGGATATTTTCTGACATTACCAAAATAGGAAAATCATTATGTCAGACCAGATCTGATGTTGGGTTAAAAAAGGGTAACTGTGGACATGAGAAAACACTTCTCGCTACCGTTCTAGCCTGTGTGGATAGAACAAATCTACCATCTTTAAAAGAAAAATATTTTCAAAAGAAAAGATTCCAAGTACAGTGGTCGACATGCATGTAAAAGAAAGTGTGGAACTATAACTTGAACTTGACCTAGGAAATGAAAACAATGTAACCGAAACATTTGTACCCTCATATCAATGTGAAATTTAAAAAAAGAAAGAAAGAAAGGCAACAACAACAAAAGATAAAGGACGTATGAATAAAGAAGGCATGAAAATCTGGCTTAACAAAGTCTGGTCATGAAGGCCTAAAGGATTACTTGTAAAAAATGGCCTGGCTTGTTTTGGATCACTTCAAAGCCCATGTTATACAAAGTGCAAAAGCAATCTCAAAAGACTTGAAAACCCAACTTCTTGTAATACCTGGTTGGCTAACTAGCCAACTGCAACCTCCTGATGTTTCAGTAAATAAGCTTTTAAACACGCCAATGAAATAAGAATAGATGTTGTATATTGAGTCATCTGGTAATGATTTTATACCTACAAGCAGAATTAAGAAATCTTCCACTCCCCAGACCTGTGGTTCGATTCTAAGATAGTGGAACAGTGTCAAGAAAGAAGTGATTGTGGAAAGGGGTGTGGGGAGGGTCTCGATGTATGGCACATGTCTTGGGGCAGGGTACAATGATAAGGGGGACATTACCTAATACATGAAATCAATGTCACCTATGGTTTTGTACCCTTAGTAAACCTGAAAAAATTAAAAACTTATACAAATACTCAAAACAAAAGATATTTTTCTGAAAGTTTGGGCCAAAACATGTGTGTACATATACATAGAAGTATATTATACATATACTTGACAAAATGTGGTAATTCTTTTCTTAGATGTCTCAATTGCTTATAATGAAGTTTTTTGGAACTTGAAAATAATTTTTACGTAAAATTTTATGTAAAACAAACTGGTTAGGGAGTGCTATTGGAATTTTCAAGAGGCATTCAGGGAAATTCTTAGGCCAGGTTGTAGGACTCTAGCCATTTGGAAGGATATAGGAATTTCCATCTAGAAATAAACTGAAGCAGGAAGCAGCTTCAAAAGTCATTCAGAGGAGATAACGGAGAAAATTGCAGTTAGCAGCACCAAGATACATGGTGGAGCCTAGGACTCAAGATCCAGGCAGAACCTGGTTAACTGAATGTGGACAACAGTCAGAAAAGGACTTAGAAGTATGGAAAAATGGACAGGAAGAAAAGAAACGGAACTAACTACTGATTTTCAAAAGGGAACTTAAAACATATGTAACCATATACTTTTAAATCTCACTTATAGAATATGTAAAACTTCACAACTATGAGCCCTTGTGTATTTCCCCATATTCATGCCTACCCATACTCAGCCAACCTCTCTGCCTTTCTTCACCATTTCCCTCTTTTTTCATTTCACGTTTAATGTGACCCATGATAATAGTTTAAACCAGATCTCAACCCTGTGGATATGTGGTTCTCAACTAGAGATGATTTTGTCTCTCTTGCTAAAGGACATTGAGCAATACCACAGACATTCTTGTTTGTCACGGTGAGGTAATGATGCTATAGACATCCAGTAGGTACACGTGAGAGATGCTATTGCATGTCCTATGATGCACAGGACAGTGGTACCATGACATAAAATTTGCAGCCCTAAATGACCACATTTCTGAGGCTAAGAAACTCAGTTATAGGTGCTGAAGAGTGAATGCCTAGCAGTGAATTTTCTAGGGTGCCAAACCTATCCCCATGGAATAAATGGCCATATCATGAAAATAATTTAAATAAGAAGAAAGAGCACTTGAGAACAGTAGTTAATAGTAATGCTTATAAAGCTTTCAAGCAATTAAATTATGGAGTTTAGCATAAAAATCACATTAAAAGCCTTTTGAAAGACAGAATGCAAATAAGTTTCCCCCCAATGCCCCTCAGACTTTGACTTTTAATCCAAAAAAAAATAGCTGATAATTTTATTAGACAAAGAGTTTTGTCATATTATGGCAGTATCAGAAACGTGAGAACAAAGCATGGTGGTAATAAAGCAATAAAATATAGAAGAACAGCATAAATAAGTATAATAAAAAGAGGATTACATTCATCTGTGTGGATCAAAAATTGTCTGCCTGGTGCTGATGTTTGCATTCTGCCAGCTGGAATTTCCAGACAAATTGCTGCATCTTTTGCAGATTAAACTAATGCTCCTGACTGAATAAATGTAGTTTAATGCCAGGGCATGTGATGTAGAAATACTTAGACTATGGAAATCAGACAGATGGCTTGGTAAATTAATCCATAAGCAGCATGCCATAAGGTTAGTCAATGACAGTGATGGAAGAGTGTGGTTGATAGGAATGATCATAGGAAATGGGAAGGTGAAAAAAGATGATGAAGGGAGAACAGAGAAGTTAGGCCTTAATGTTTATTATGAATTCACTTGATATATCATCATTATAAATTCATTTTTTAAAGTAGCTGAAGGAGAAGAATTTTTCTATTCATAAACAAACAAGTGACAACTGAAGTTGTTGAACCTGTCCAATCACTCTTACCAGAGTTAAAAATAAAAGGTTATTAAAAAAATAAACTGTAAAGAATTATCCCCAGTGTAATCATTGGAGTCAGTTTATGTGGAACTTTGTAATTTTAAATTGTCACTTATAGCCAATGACCATTTTTTTGTTACAATTACAGTAGTTTTATTATTTTTATGATTACAAATGTTTAATTTAGGAATTGTAACATAATGCATGAAGACGAGCACTGTGAACTCATGCTGTATTGCTGCCTTCAACCTGCTGTCCTCACCTCTCAGTCTGTGTAAAAGATGAGAAGTCCAAAGGCATTTGTAATTAAGTATTTTAAATAAATTCTCATGAGATGTTTTCTATTTTGTAAGTTAAGTATAAAATGAGTCAGTGTTGTTGGAATGAGAAGACAAGTATGAAGTTTGGGGAGATGAAAAGGTTAAAAGAATGTATTATAAAATAGCAATTATGGATAAAGTGAGATGGAGGTGACTAGGGTAGCTTATGATGAGCCAAGTACTAGTGGGCACTCATATGAACATCTTGGTCATGAGTTGGTTATCAAGGCTGTCAACTGAAGAATGATAAGGACAATAAAGTTGGAAAATGGATCTGTTTTTCTTTATAGGGTTTCCAGCCTGTGCTTATTGACAGACATGCTCATTTGCCATTGAGTTTCATGCTTCTTCATAAAACCTAAGTTCAAAAAATGGAAGCACTGTTATAATCCCAGGGTTTTCAGCTCTTGATGTCAACAGGTCCAATAGACAACATAACGATCTTCTACATACAGTCTCCATTGACTGGTCAAAACCACTCCATGGTCAGTGGTCTCTTATCAGGAAGGAATTGCCCTTTCAAATCATTAAAAAGGAGTAGTAATATTATGTCATCTGTTGAATTTAGTCTTTCCAAAGGGCTGATTTTTATTTCACCCTTAGGAAGAAGGCTGAATGGTAGTTAGGAAGAGAGGGTTAGAAGGAGGCATTTAATCTCACATATCGTTATTTTTGGAAACTAAGTTTTAAGGTTTATCTGGGATCCCCTTGGGCTTTAGAATTTTATTTTTATTTCTCTACACCAGGGGTAGGATTTTATTTTGTATTTCTCAAGTCAAAGGGTAGTATTGACATGTTCAGTTGTATGATTGCTTTTAGATTTGCTAGACAGTAAAACAACAATAAGGGTCAATAAACAGGCATCCTCCTTGGGACTAGAGTTTCATCTTGATAATCATGATAGAAAAACATTAGAAATTTAATAGACAATATTGTCAATGTAAAATTTGATGTGATAGATTTTCAAATCTAGGAAAGGTAGCTGAGAAAAGGGATATATGAAAAACAGAGAAATCAATGAATAAGTAGTACCTATTAAATTGTAGAACCAGAGTGGTGGCAAAATTAATAACTAATCAAAATTTAAAAAGAAAAGAAAAGAAAAGTTGTGCACAGAGAGAGATTTCTAATTTGGACTATAGAAAAGAAGCTATTTTACAACCCAAGAAAAACTAGAGTGTTGTCAGTGGCAGTAGTGGAATAAAAATTAAAATGTATGTAAATTAGGCAGCTCCTGTGGCTCAAAGGAGTAGGGCGCCGGCCCCATATGCCAGAGGTGGTGGGTTCAAACCTAGCTCTGGCCCCAAAAACTGCAAAAAAAAAAAAAAAAGAAAGAAAGAAAAATGTATATATGTGTACATGTGTGTAAATAAAAAGACCTTAGAACTAGCACATTAGGTCAGTGTATGTATGTATGCAGATTTTGGGGGGTTTGGAAGGCCAAATTTTGCCATGTACTCAAACCTTCAGTTAGTAATTGATCATTGAAGCCAGCAAACCAACAGGAGTGATGGACTGCACAGGAAAAATCTCCAAAGAAAGGTAAATAAATATTGCAGTGAGTTAGAAATGAAGAGAAAAACCTACCCTGTACCCCAAATTTAGGGTGTGCAGAATGTGGAATAGGAGTGCCATCCCTAGGATTGCAGGATGATGTAGGGAGACGGCCCCCACACAACCCATGAGTGTCCCCAATGGTCGGTGGTGACAGGGAACTGTAGGTAGAGTAGGGACTGAAGATCCCATTTTTGGCAGGGGAAAACACCCCCAGAAGAAAGGAAAACAGAGAAATAAGCTAAGCAAGGTGGAATGAAAACAATTTAGCTAGTTTACTTTTAAATCAGCTGCTAAATTCCTTATGTGAGTAATTTCCTGCTTTTCCCTGAAGCTTGGCCTGTAGGGGATACAGCTCCCAAATACCTCTACTGGGTCTGTGAACACTCTGAGGAAACAATAGGTGCAGAGAAAGCTGTGTGCAAGCCTGGCAAGAAACATTAACCAGGCCGTCTCCTGCCCAGTTAACAGTCAAAGCAAATACCCATTGTGCAGATTTGTATTTGGCCAGTGCAGAGATCAAAGGAACAGGTTGAGCCCTGAAATGTGGATAGGAGAGCTTATGTCCCTCATCACAGAGGAAGATGCCTCTGTGGTGAAGATCTCTAGAAATTTCTTCTGTTCCACCTATTCTTTAGAGGAGATTGACATCAGGCGAGTTTTACTCCACAGTGAACTAGGAATTAACCCCCCAAGGAATCCGTGTGTGTGACCTCAGACAGGAGGCTGCCCCCACACAAGGCTCAGTGTTTGGATTTCTCAAGGCTGCTCAGACCCTTAAAGTTAAGGATTACAGAAACAATAGGACCTGACATGCTTGCTCAGAGAAATAGCTAACCTTTTTGTTCCCTTTCTCAGCTTACCCTCTGTGCTAATGAGGAAATAGCCTTCAATAAAATCTGAGTGAAACAGACACTTGGAGCCACCACTGTGAGTCCCACAAGCTAGTGGTGTCCCCTGTGTTTTCCACCTTTGAAAATTCTATTCTGTGTATCCTGTCTCTTTGCCTCTCACAGCTTCCAACTTTATTTTTCCTTAGTCTGTCACCACCAGCTCCACCGGTCTTAAGAGACCCTGTCCCCAGGGTGACACCCTGGGCAGGAAAGGATGTAAATAAAGACAATAGGGGTAGAATAGAATTTATAGAGCAGGCTGAAGGGCCAACGACCTTTATGCAAGACACAGTGAAAACCCCAATCTTCAAATGCAATCAATTTCTCTTCTCTTGATCAACAAATGGGTGTTTACAACAATAACAACATATGTCACCCTTGCGATTTCTCATGCCCTCATTCTCCATTACTCACCCTATTACCTTTTAGCTGTTTTCATTACTTTTACTTCTTAAGATATTTATCAATCCCTAACAGGATTGCAGAAAAAACGAAAAGGAAACATAGACGTTGGAGCTAGATGCCAACCAGTTAATCCTCTGTGTTCCTGTGGGGCAGATTAGTTGACGCCTCACTCATATCCAAAGCCAGGATGAAAGCGGCTGAATCCTCTTATCTCACACCCATAGGGACTAGCCTTTCTTGCTCAATGAGTCAGCTGGACATGCCAATCTTCTAATGGCTTCCCAAGCCCTTTCAGGACCCAGCCATACCCTTATGGACCGTTTTCCTGGGGTTCTTTCTGGCTTCAGCCAGGCCCTTACAGACCTTTTCCCTGACATCAGCCAGAGCCTTTTTCCCAAAGTCCTTTGATGTTCATGCCAAGCTGTCTTGTGAAGCCCCTACTATAGAAAGCTCTTTGTGGTGGTTCATGTCCTCTCCCATTGTCGTTCTTACCTGAACTGGATGACAAAACTTTCATACAATCATTTCATTATTCTATCAGTCTAACTCTATTCTCATAATCCTAACTTCCCTAATGTTCACCCACAGACAGATGATATCGAGCGAGGTATTTTAAGATGAAGGAAAATTTCAAAACAAAAGTATCTTCTGTAGCATAACTGAATGGTTTGGTTCAGGAAAGAAACAGGTAATAAGAAATTAAACAATGACTAAAAACAGGAAAAGTTAAGCTTAACTTTAAATTATTCTGTGTGATTTCCAAAACATTTCTTTATGAGATTTCTTGTTACTTTTACCTACTTAGCACCACATTCCACCACTCTTCAATCTATAGCAACCTGATTCCTAGTGCTAAGTCATTGTATATGTTGCACTGAAAGAGTTAAATTCAAGGGGAAAGAAAGCACAATATTTTCTACAATAACCCTTTTAAATAAGGTAGGGCTTTTTTGATGGTAATATAACACTAATTAAAAATGATACATGGGGCAGTGACTGTGGCTCAGTGAGTAGGGTGCCAGCTCCATATACCAAGGATGGCGGGTTCACACCCACCCTGCCAAACTGCAACAAAAAAATAGCTGAGTGTTGTGGCAGGAGCCTGTCGTCCTAGCTACTTGGGAGGCTGAGGCAAGAGAATTGTGTAAGCCCAAGAACTGGACGTTGCTGTGAGCTGTGACGCCACAGCACTCTACCAAGAGTGACAAAGTGAGATTCTCTCTCTAAAATAAATAAATATAAAATTGATACATGATTTAGAAGAAAAATGATGTATGTAGGAAAGAAACTTAAGCAATCATGACTCAGAAAGGACAGGAACTAGGGTAATTTTAGAGACCTCAGCATCAGTACTGTGTGGACCTTTCCTGTACCATATTATATGAATGTCTACTCAGACTATGCCCTTTTGAGTCCTAGGATATTTATACAAAGATAGAAAATTCTTGTTATCCAGGAAATTACACACATGTGTGTGTGTTTATGTTTGCACTAATTCAGTGAATTGCTGCAAATGATGAATTTTTATCTAAATCATATACATTTTTTATGTTGAAATACTTTGATGCAAAGGAAAAAAAAATGCATGCAATCCACCTGTTACCGCTAAGGAGTAAAACTTCTTTGTCATCACTAAAGAAGGATATAAAGAAGACTTAGAAGTTTTGGTTGTTGATATTTTTCACCAGCCTCTTAATCACATTTTGGATGTCAGTGATTTCCATGATCTGAATTTCAAGTTACTTCAGCTAAACAGATTTTCTTCTTGAAAATCTGTCTATGTTTAAATTGTTGTTGCTATTGTTGCTGATTACATTAACAATGGGATGCATTTTTATTGAGCACTTACTATATTTTAAGGCTTCTTCTGGCTGCTAAGAAGTGAGTAAGTTATGGAGGTTGCCTTTTAGTGGAAGGAAAAGAATATTAACAAAAGAACAAATAAAATGTTTAGTATCTTAGGAAGTGCCGAGAGGAATGAAGTAAATTAAAGCAGAAAACTAAGGATAAGGAATCCCTTGGCAACTGGCTAGGATTGTATAGGTGGTCCTAGAAGGCGTCACAGAGAGAGTAACATTTAAGACCTGCAGAGAGTGAGAGGATAAACAGTGCACGTACATTACAGAAGAGCTTCCCAGGAAATGTCCCAAGGCAGTGACCTATCAGGGATGCTGAGGGTGAGCAAAAAGACCTCATGAATGTAGGGGAGTCAACCACAGGAAGGAGATATTAGAGTCCTAATGGAGAATCTCATATTGGAGGAGAATTGGTAAGCCCCCATAAAGATGAGGGATTTTTACCCCAAATAACACGGGAACCCTTTGCAGGATTAAGGGCGAAAGAATGGCTTTGTCAGATGTGTGTGTGCACCCGGGATTCTGGCTGGAATTCTTTATAGTATTTTTGTTTGTTTGTTTGTTTGTGAGTAACATTCAGATACTAGAAACATTTTCAGGAAGAAACAAACACTACTGCTGGTGGGGTGGGACAGGAGTGAAATTAAATCTCATTCATAATTGATTTTAATTATAAATTTTTATTTAATTATCCATTCATCAGTTTGTGGGAATTTAGTTTGTTTCTACATTTTGGCAATTGTAAATTGAACTGTAATAAAAAGTCTAGTTCAAAGGTCTAATATATATTCAATCATCGATTATAAAGATCAAACACATTTGCCACTACGCAGACTTCTGGAATGTTGAAGGATACATATTTTAAACCGTAATGATAGTGAAATATGTTGACATTATTAAAAATACCCTCATATAATCTAGTATTGAATATTTATTCTGGCATACACAGCGTGGCCTATATAATTAGAAAACTTTAATTTGAAATTTCTGTTCTAATCCTGTGGCAGGTAACACAGGTGCCTATGCAATAACTCTTTTCTGAATTTCTCTATTCTCACAAAGCCTGCTTTTCATGACTAAGGCAGAAAATGCCAAAGCTTAAGTTTTCCTGATTCATTTCCAACTAGTAGCCACATGCCCTAGTGTTAAAAATGCAAGATGTTTTCTCTTGGGATCCAAGGAAATGTTTTCTCCATCATGAAAAAGAGATAATCAAACTGAGAACACACTCTCGTCATCCAGGGATCCGAATGTTTCCTGTCCCTGAATTCAGGACCTGTTAATGGAAACCTAGTGGTAACCTGACTTGGTGGGCCACAAGTCTGAGTGAGATACCCAGCTACTGAGAAAGGCATTACTCAAGATGGTCCCCAGCTTTGACAGTGGCACGGAGCTGCCAATCTCATGCTGGAACTGGCTCCCTCTAGACTTTTTCAGATAAGAGAATATGTGTACAATTCAGATATTTCTAGATGAAACTTCAAAACCAGTATATCATATATAATGACTTACCTATGTGAAATATGTGACCTTATTAAATCTCACTGGTAATCATTTTTGTCATTGATAAATGCAGATGCACACATCTAGCTAGTGTATTTGTGGTGTGAATTAAATGACAAAATGGGCAAAGTACAGTGTGCTGTCAAAAATAGGTCTCCAATAACATTGTTTCCATACAACTAATTACTAATTAATTACAATTAGCGTTACTTTTGTTTAATTTTTCTAAGTTATTTGTTTGTTATGCAATAACTAAAATATTGCATAGTCAACTTGGATCTTCCTGCTTAATCATACTTGACATGTACCTATACATTGAGGAAATTGGATATAACTTGGATACTGAAGATGAAGAAAAGAAATACAAGAAAGAGAAGTAAGAGAATATAAAGTTAAAGAATAGATGAGAAAGAAGAATAAGAATAAACCAATAAAAATAAGAAGGTTGGGAGGGGGAGACAGAAGCAAAGCATTTCAGGATGTGCCTCGCATGATGGTTATGCTTATCTACCAGCTGAAGCAAGACCAAAGGAAGATACACGATTCCTGCAATTGCTTCTCAAATTGTAACATTTAGTCTAAATATGTAAGAGAACTGGCAAAAAGTATCTAGAAACAATTTATTTCTTTTTTTTCAATTATAAAAATATATGCTTAGTTATTGCCAGTTTTACTGAATTCCTCATCAAACAAAGGAAGACAAGATCAATTTTCCAATTACCTGAAGAAAACAACATGCTGCTAGTGTATTCACCTGGTGTTTTTATTTAATGTACCTTGTCAATGAATTTTTGATTGATTATACTCATATTAACACATTTAACAATTACCTTTATCTTGAGTATTAAATTTTGAAGTACTTAATATGTATAATATTTTTAAATTTATAATTGAAGGCCAGGTGTGGTGGCTCACCCTGTAATCTTAGCACTCTGGGAAGCAGAGGCTGGTGGATTGCCTGAGCTCACAGGTTACACACCAGCCTGAGCAAGAGCTAAACCCCATCTCTAAACAAATAGACAGACATTGTGATGGGTACCTACAGTTCCAGTTACTCATGGTGCGGAGGCAAAAGAATTGCTTGAGCCCAAGAGTTTGAGGTTGCTGTGAGCTATGATGGCACCACACACTACAGAGTGTGACAAAGTAAGACTCTGTCTCAAAAAATTTATAATTGAGAAACTATTGAATCTTTATTTTTGTTCACTAGGATGTAGAAGATTCAAGAAAAAAGTGATTTTAAATGTTGTCAATATTTTTAAATGGTAGATAACGTTGTATGTAATTATCATGCACAATAGGATGTTTTGTTGAAGTGTATGTATTTATTGGAATGGTTAAATCTAGCTAATTAACAAATTCATTACCTCACATAATTATAATTTTCATGGTAAGAGAATTTACTTCTTTTCTTGCATTTTTTAAGAATACAATGTATCATAATTAACTATAGCCCCCTTGCCATGCAATAGATCTCATGCATTTTTTCTTCTCTTGAATTTTAGTTATGTATCCTTTGGCCAACATCTCTTGGTCAACATCCAGACTCTAGTAAACACTATTCTACTAAAATAGCGAGTCTACCCTTCATTTTTATGGAGTTCATTTTTTTTTATTCCACATATGATTGATAACATGCTAAATTTGTTTTTCTGTGGATTATTTCACTTAACATAATATCTTCCAGGTTCATCAAAATTCCTCATGTCCAATAATTAGGGAAATAATACCCACAATGCATTGCTAACCTTTTTAATAATGGCTAAAAAGACAAAAGATAGCAAGCATTGATGAAAATGTGGAGAAAAGAAAACCCTTGCACAACATTGGGAAGGAAGTGAGTTAGTGCAGTTGTTATATAAAACATGACAGAGCGTCCTAAAAGATTAAAGCATATGTACCAGAATGTTTATTGCAGTCCAATTCATAATTGCTATCATGGAAGAAGCCCAAGTGCCCATCAATCCACGAATAGATTAATAAATTGTGGTACATGTATACCATGGAATATTATGCTTGTTGGGGTTTCATTTA